>CM040246.1:67700942-67979977 GCA_022545495.1 Chrysanthemum lavandulifolium
AGGCCCCGATCAATAATAGAATGCAATTCTCAAAGAAAGATGGGAAACAAAGAGGATATTGCGAAAAGTAACTGCACCAAATTACTTGCCACAACATTCTCTTGATGTCCCATCTTTCTTTGGTGAAATGCACTTTGTCACCGATCGGGGCCTTTTGGGACCTAATCTAACAACATGCATAAAACAAGAGAAACTTACCAAAAGAGGCCCAAAATCCAAGGTTAGCATCTGTAAGCATTACGTAGTAATGTTTGACATTAACAAGGCTCGGATCTAGAAATGTATGAGCGGTACAAAACACACGCCATGGTCGCAACCACATTCCACGAGGTGTGGCTACCGCCAAGATACGGTTATGAAATTGTAGTCGATAAACCATTTGAAGAAAATAGTCATCATCGCTGACTAAAGCATATACAATTTATGCACATTCAGAGGCTTACTTTTCACTTAGAAAATTGATAAAGCAAACCAAAAGATTTCTGATCTGTACAGAACCAGTCAAGTCTAATCACACAAGCTGGCCACTTGTGAATGGCCAACCGTAACAGGCTTAAAACAGTTCAGACACAAATACAATGAAGATCAGAGAATACAATGAATTCCCGGGTCGTTAAGTCCCACGGAGACTCAATGGTGTGCAAACACTTTATCAGACGATAGAATGATCACTAAGGATAGTGATCGGAAAGGATTTGATGGATAATTATACCTAAAGAAAAGATCTACAAATTACAATGACTTAAATGCAAATTAAAAGAAATTAAAAAGTTAAAATATATTAAATAAACGCTATCACTATTTTTACAATGATGTTTTTGTGATTTTATAAAACAAAATAACTTAAATAAACTATTTTAACTAAAGCGTAAACTTAAATTATCTAAAACGTGATTTAAAATAAAACGTCGTTATTTATAAAAATTACTGTTGGGCGCAAGACAAAGCGTAAAATTTATGAAATAAAAGCCCTACAAGTGTAAAAACAATTTTATTACGCACTATATGACAAAAGAAAATTTTAGAAAAAGATTTATATTTTTTGACTTTTATATTTTTATTATGAATTAAATAAGATTTTACACTAATTAATCAATTAAAAATACTAAACAACTTTGGAAAAATATGAAAAATCACAAAAACTACTTTGGGTGATGCTTAATCTGTTAAAAATCTAAAAGCAGTGGGTCGTTTAGGAAATAAGCTCAAAATAAGCCAAAGTTGGCTTATAAGCAAAACTGCAAAGGTGTCCTTAAGGAATTAATTTTGCAAATTAAAACCAATAAAGACCCAAGGGCGAGTTGGGTTTGGTGTTGTGTGTTGGAGCGTGGACTGTTGGGCAGGAGGTCTTGGGTTCGAATCCCACCTCTTGCCTTTTGCTTACTTATTTTTTTTTCGATTTTTCTTTTTCAAACTTATTAAGTACACTAAAATAAACACTTTTCACAACTGAAACTTTTATAAAAGCGAATAATAAGCTTGTATAAGTCAAGTTCTCAACAGTGGACTTTAAAAGGAAATAAGAAAAGATTTAAGCCAAAGTGGCTTTTAAGCTAAAAATAAGCAAAGGAAAACCGAGAATAAGCTAATTAAGCGATAATAAGCTATATTAACAACCGAAAAAGCAAAGTGACTTGAAAATAAGCACAAAATAAGCCAAAACAAGCAATGTTGGCACATGACACTTTTCGTAAAAGGGTAGTCAAAAGAAGCTATGAATTAAGCACTCTGAAGTCGATTAAGATTTAACTAATATTTTTCTAATTTATTTTAGCAGCTATATTTTACTTTCCCAAAAGCATTTAAGCTAAATCTTAATAATGAGCACACAATAAAATTCCAAAGTTTATTCAAAAACGGGTATTTAGAAATTTTGACTTTTTTATTACACTAGAAATTTGACTTTTATGAACTTGAGATTGATTTTTATGACTGATTATGTTATAATAAGCTATACTAAGGTGAAATTAAGCTACTATATCAAGTTACAAACAAATTTGATGAGTTTTGCAATGTAAAACCTTAATAATGAACCATTATGGGTAAGATTAAGATGATTTTGACTATTTAACTAATGAGGACTAGTTTTTCTTGTTCCTATGAATTATAATGAGCTAATGAGACATGAGACTAGCACAAGCAATATCACAAGCAACCTGTAACACACTTGAACTAATTAATCCAAACACCCCTTTTTGAAGCAGATTTGAAGCTTTTTATATTAAAACAAGTATTTTAACCAAGATAGCTATCAATTAACTTATACTAACTGTAATGAAACAAGATAAAACTGGAATTAACAACTTTTAAACACTTATACTATAAATTGCAAATTTCAAAGGAATAGCTTACAAATTGAGTTTAGGCACAAAAGCAGAACCGAGAATAGAGATCACACCCTATTGCTTCCCAAGAAGCTCTAGACCAAAAGCAATCCAAGTTATCACCGCTGACTTCGCATCTTCCCAGATTTTAATTTTTGACTAATTTCTTGGTATTTTTGAGAATTTTTGAATTAAAACTTTAAATGAATTTTATGACTTCTAAAAGCTTATAAGAGCTTAATAAAAGCTTATGTGAGCTTTTCGCTTTTAAACAACAACTAATTACAACCTTTTAATATTTTGAGAATTTTAACTAGAACTAGGCATAAACTGAATTCGTGTGCACAAACTGAAATTGAAACTGAAAATGTGATTTCTTTATACTGAAATACAATTACAAAGACTTTTAAAGCTTAAACATACACTGTGAGAGTTAAAAGATTAAAAACGACATAAGCAAACATAAAATTACACTACTTGGTTTCTCCTTTCTTCTCTTTCTTCCTTTTTATATGCAAATCACCTCCCCACTTGTCTCTGACTTGATCCCACCATCATTTTGGTCCATTGGATGACTTAAGTGATTTTTGGCCATCGATTACATTTTGGCGGGAATTTAGTTTTTTTAGCAGTTTAGGTTGAGTAAAGGGGTGAAGGCCACATTTAATGATTCTTGTTTTGTGTGGATGTGGAGGGGACAAGGAGAGGATAAGGTGAGGAGGGGGAATGGTTTGGTTGTGTGTAGCAGGGGTGAATGGCAGGGAAGACAAAAAGGGCGCCAAGTGGGTGTTTGTTTGACCAAGGGATTGACCGGGGTTATTAATAATAAGGGGGGTTCAAAATGCAACATGACAGGGGGTCACAAGTATAATGGCAGGTCCAAAAGTGGTTGAAAGGGCTTAATAATAACAAGGACCTAATTGCAATTTTTTGAAAATACAAGGACCTAATCTGCCAAATTCACAAAGTTGATCCAAGGGCTGAAAATGACAATCTCAAAAAGTACAAGGACCAAACTTGCCATCTTCCAATTTCCAGGGACCATTTTTGCCATTTTTCAAACTTGAGGGACCAAAGTTGTAATTTTGCAAATTTTACATTTCAAGGGTTTGTTTTAACAACTTTTGAATCCCATGGACCTTAAATGACATTTTTCTTTATTTTGATATACCAGGGACTGATTTTGACAACTTTTGAAACTTGGGGGACTAAAACTACCAATTTTGCAAATTTGATACGTTTTTCATCTGATTTTGATATTTTTGCAATTAAAACACATAAAACACTGATTTGTGATATTTTTATCATTTTGAAGCATTTTTGAGTGTTTTCAGATGATTTTGCAGTCTAGATAGTACAAAAATGATGAGTATTTAGACACTCATCAATTTCCCAAATCCATGTGAACCAAAAAAACACACACACAACACACCCGTGGCTGAACCAAAACAAGGCTCAGATCAGCAAGGCTCAGATCAGCAAAAAAACATCAGGACGTAACCACCCATGGCTGCAAAAATAATGCTATAAAATTGCCATGCCAAGATATGGTACATCGCATCATTTGATTCATCGTCATCATGACCTCTTAATTCTCGACATTCTTGTTACGGTCAAAAGCAAACCAAAAGATTTCCCAAATCCAAGTGATCCGACACTTTTTTCTTCTTTTTTTTCTTTTGCAACTTTAACGATTGAATATCATCAAAGAAACACACACACAACAAGGCTCAGATCAGCAAAACAACATCAGGACGTAACCACCCATGGCTGCAAAAATAATGCTATAAAATTGCCATGCCAAGATATGGTACATCGCATCATTTGATTCATTGTCATCACAGCCTCTTAATTATCGCATTACTGTTGCCAGTCAAAAAGCAAACCAAAAGATTTCCCAAATCCAAGTGATCTGACACTTTTTTTTTTCTTCTTTTTTTTTTTTCTTTTGCAACTTTAACGATTGAATATCATCAAAGAAACACACACACAACAAGGCTCATATCAGCAAAACAACATCAGGACGTAACCACCCATGGCTGCAAAAATAATGCTATAAAATTGCCATGCCAAGATATGGTACATCGCATCATTTGATTCATCGTCATCACAGCCTCTTAATTCTCGCATCACTGTTGCCAGTCAAAAAGTTTTTTTTTTGTTTTTTAGTCTATTTGAAATGATAAAAGATTTGACAATAATATATAGAGTATATATCAGGTATTGTTGATCAGGAATATTTGCATGTGATTTCAGATATTCAACTGTCAGTTTTGACAATAATATAGGTCAGGAATCAACTGTCATTCAAAACCAAACAGTATTGATATGGCCTTTGGTAGGTGTGGTTTTTCCTATTTAAGAGTGGACACACTTAATTCAGCATTAACCCTACTTCACTTTATTCTAAATATGTCAAATGTAAAATAAAAAGTTACATTCAAGGTCGATGTCGATGATATGGAATGGTCAATCAAGGCACTAAGAGAGGTCATATTACCCGAGATTGAAGAGATATGGCCCAAATGTCGAACCAAGGGACCGATTACGGCTAAAATTCTAGAAGAGCTAAGACAACAAGTTTACATGGATCAACAAGTACAAGGTGGTAAACCACGTGGTACTATTAACATCAAGGTACCACATTGCGAAAGGCAATTCAGCCTAGAAAGATGTACCAAAACCAACAAGGATCCGAGTATAAGGGCCATAGTTGTCTAGGATCTTTTCATCTACGGACGTAAATCTGTTTGCCATTTATGTTCTTCAAATCTTTGTACATTAATTGTTAAATACCAATGCTTATTTAGAAGTAACTCATTTGCCATTTATGTTCTCACATAGTCTTAACAATCATATAAAAGTAATCTGTTTGCCATTTATGATCTCGTAACATCGAGATTTGATGTGACACTTAGTGTACAATTGAACAAGAGGGAAATGCCACGTGTCGTAATATGTATGGGGTCGAGCAGTTGAGCAGTTGAGTGTGGCTCTTTTGGGAAAGAGATGAGAAAAAAGTCTTAAAAATGGACCACACTTGAAAAAATGTCCTCTTTTGGTAATTTTCTCGGAAAGAGAAAATTAACAGTACAACACACCCGCCATGGCTGCAACCACATGCCCTATAGGTGTGGCTACCCCGCCAAGATACGGGTGTCATTGGAAAGTAAGGCTCGGATCTTAAAATGTATTAATCTAGACAACACACCCGCCATGGTCGCAACCACATACCTTAAGGTGTGGCTACCCGCCAAGATACGGTGTCATTGAATTATAGTCCGATAAACCATTTGCGTAAAAGTTTCATCATCGCCGACTAACTAAATTATCGCTACTCTTATAGGGCATATTTTAATTGATCAAAGATTGCTTCGAGCGATTAATATATATCATAATATGTGATAATTAAAGAAAGAGACACCTTATTGACGCCTTCACGAAACCACGGATGCCGTTCGTCACTCCGTCCGCATAATAGAGCGGCATTTGCTCGTCAAGGATCATTGTCGCCCAAAATGGGCTAACCATGACCCAATCAAGATCATCAGTCGAAAATGCATCATTTAATCCACAAACAATCCAACTGCTGTGATTTCAAAATTGAAACAGATCATCTATTAGGTACGAACCACCGCAATAAAGCTTTGAACTATATACTTGTAATAAATACGCACCACATCACTTAGCCAACCCTGTGTCCCTCGTCTCGCCCAATAATCCTAGCCAAACTTGGATTTGCGATGCGTCCCTCCGCCGCCCCATGGGAACATAAACAACTCCTTGTTCTTATTCTTTTTGTTTATCCAAAACAATTTTATTTCGGATGCACAAAAGGTCGAACATTGTCCCTAGACCAAGACGACATAGATTACGCATTTGGGCAATGGAAATAAGGATTATAATAAAATTATAGAAGCTATATCATTGTTATTAACATTATAAAAAATGTTATCACTAAAATACCTCTTTGAACGGTTTGAGTTTGATTTCTTTCCCATCCGGTCCAATGACAACGGAAATACAGTTTCAAATGTCGCCTTAGAGACCTTCTTGGTGTGGTCGAAGGTTCTTTGCGTATATGGGGATTGAAGGAGCTTGCCTCGCTTCTCTCCCGCTCAAAAGGAACGCGTCTGCTTTTACCTTCTTTCATCACGGTCAAGCGCGTCAACATACTTCACATCAGCGAGTGCTAATTCGGGGCTAGAGGCAGACTACGGCGTCACTTGAACATGTTGGTCCTCGTCAAAAGAAGAACATCCGAAAAAGCAGTTTATCTTGAGTGAGTACTAGTTAAATTTTATTAGATTTACATCTACAACAAATATTACCAGATTAAAAGGAGAGTCTCGATATTTGTGCCTCGGTCATCACGACATTCTCATCACGAAGAACAGAGATCGTGAGTTTAGTGCCTCACTCGTCGCACCCTTCATTTGCACATCTTCATCAACTTTACACTATTCTCAACCCGAAAAATAAAAAACTTTGTGTCAGTATCATGTTTGAGTGAATGTCATGTTAGTTTTCTTATTTTTATTATATTATAATGTTACGAGTATACTCACCATGCTTACAGGAGACTGTAAGTTTTTGTCGTCACTCATAACGGCCTTCATTTTCACATCTTCATCAACTTTAAGAACATTATCATCACGAAAGAAGTTTACTTTGTGTTAATGTCATGTTCGCTTTTTTTAATTTAAGATAATATATTAACATGTTCAAAGTATATTTACCTTGCATAAAGGAGAATGTAAGTTTTGTCCTCACTCATCGTAACCACATGTTCAACATGTTCAACTTGACAATGAAGTCTCGACCTATAAAAACATACATATTTTTGAATGTGCGTGTTATCGATTAAAAGATGAATCTATCATTATATTAAGCGCATAACACATACTTAGGATAAAGAGCTGAATCCATCTGTTGGGGCTCGTTCATTTCTTGCTTGTTTGGCACATCTTCATCAACGTCACAAAGATTCCCATCCTAATCAAATGCACGTGTAAATTTCTCGAAATTTTGGGTATGTATTAACTCATAAGATTGATATGTAATTCCTATCATACATTACCCGAACATCTCAGATGATCTTGCGGTGAGTCAAAAACTCATTTATTACTTCTTGCACTTGTTGTGAAGATAAATCGTTCTTAGAACTAAATATATCATCTTGCACATTCAGATTTGCATTAACATTAACATCCTTCACAACATCATCTACATCCATATCACCGTCATTTTAAGCACCCGTCTGAAAAATAAATATATACTTATGTTAAGTACTTGGTCAACTAATTGATGTGTACCGAATACAGAAAAAACCATTGTTATAACAAACCTTTGAATCATCATCTACATCCATACTACCATCATTTTGAGTACCGCTCTGAAAAAATTAGAAGTTAAATTACATTTGTTAATTAGGATCGGAGATTTATTACTGTCTACATAAATAATATGGTTTTATTATACATAACAGTTACAAAACCATACAAACTCAAACATACAAACAAGTATAGAAAACCTTAGAAACTAAAATACAACCAACTAGATAAAAACATACAAACTATAACATACAAACAACTTAATAAACTGAACAACGGATGCGTAGCGTAAGTAGCGATTCGTTGAAAGGACTCATGAAGAAGGACCTGCGTCTCCTTCAACACGAAGATTAATTAATTCTTGTGACCGAACTTGGAAGACTTCAAGAGTGTGATCCATTTGGTAAGGTCGATCGATTCAAAAGCTGGATCCCGAACCGTAAATCCAATTAATTTTAGTAAATGAGGGTGAAAATGTTAAATAGTGTTTTAAAGGATTTTATATTGTTACCATCCAACAATATCTCCCATATCTGGCCGTGTGCCACCGATCTCCAATCATGTTGCAAAAATGACAAGAGAGTCTCTTAGTTTTGAAATATAGAAAGGTCTTGCAATCCGATTAAGTGGTATAAGGTATATCTAATACCGAAAAGTCGTGGTTAACCAAATCAAAAGAGACAATCATATAAGATTTTTCGAGATAAGCCTAAAGTCCGTTGTGAAGCCACCCAATAAATAAAACTACCTAATACTGACTGACTTGACCGTTTAAGTCGGAATGATTGACAATGCATATCTCGACTTTCTAACTTCTTCCAGTCATTGAGCTCAATGTAAACATGAAACATTCCATGGTCCGTGTCCATCAAGCGGATATGAAATCATTAAAATGGTAGGGTCAAAAGTGACCGGATTAACACCAAAACCGATAACTACTTTATCGATTTGATTGACTTAACCAACAAGGAGAACTATAGCAACTGATTTTCTTATTGACGGGTTCTAAAGAACAGCCATCTTATAAGAATCAGAAAAACACCACAAACCATGAGAGGTGCCAATAGGCAAAAGATTCAAAAACAGGAGACTTGTATTAGAGATGACTTTAGGAAAACTTGGAAAAAAGAGACGTCGTTGGAACAAATTGACATTATCATCAACAAAAGCTAAAAACTGTGACTCAACAAATCCTTGCTGATAGTGAATAAGGAAACTACAAGGCACAGACGTGCAAACACCGAAACCAACAAGGAATTTGGAGCTGTCGATGAACGACTTCCATGTCTTTGAAACAGTTCTAAACTGAAGTAAAATATGTACAGGAAGTTTAGAAATGATTTCCGTTTGAATTTCGAAGGGAATGTTGTCGGACATTTTTTAGAAACAGTGGAAAATAAAGACTGTCAATGTGTAGAATTATGAATGTGTAGAAGTGTAGAAGCCTTATTTATAAAGTAAGTAGTTTAGGTGAAGTTAATGAACTAATAGTGTATGTGAAGTTATTAAATACAAAGCACTAGTGTCATAAATGAACTATACTAGTTTAGGTGAAGTTTTTATTAACTTTTATAAAAACTAAAAATTTATAATTTACAATTTACTTTTTATTACTTAAATGCTACAGATTTTAACAACATAAACTATAGTAGTTTACGTGAAGTTTTTGAAATGCATATCCAAAACAATATCATACCACATAAAACACGTATGAATAAGTAATACATCAAATGAGTCGGATAGAAGCAAAACAAAATATAGAAACAGATTAAAAGGATTGCAAGAAATATAACCTTTTCAGCAGACACGCGTGCAGTATCAGATTCACCCCCATTCTTCTCACTAACCCCATCAAGCTTCAAATTGTATGGATAAATTTCAAGTTCATCAATTTGCCGTTGCATATTAGCCATCCGATCTAAAAGCGTTGCACTAGGTGGCAATTCTCCATCCATACCCGAATCGTCTATCCCAATCAGGCCTCAAATGCTTGACAAATTTATGTAATTGATTAATTTGTTGTTGCATTTTAGCCATATGAGAAACAATTGTTGCTGTAGATGGCATCAAATCCCCCATATACGGCATGCCTTGCTGCGCCTTCCTAATGATCGGTGATGTATCTGCATTTGAGACTAAACACCTTCTCCGTGGTCTCAACTTCTCCGGTCGACGGGATCTATTGACTGCTGGTGTGTCTGCGTTATACTTCTTGAAAAGTCTAAACTAGATGTCCACCAAAGTTCTTTCATCTCGCCATCGCATATAAAAAATTATTATACACTAACGCAAATACCTTCAAAATCATAAACAATTTTTCAAAAATAGTAGAGTATAACACGTCGGCACAAGGCGAACCATTTATGCATTACGAAAAGAAGATCATAATCGGTCTTTCAAACTGTGTGCATCCTCCCACGCAACACCCCAGGGATCACATTATCTTCTTTAACCCACCAATTTAGTGAATTGCGGCGGGTTTCAAAAGCCAAATCAAGGAATTATTATTACTATTAGCATAAAAATTACTACACTAAGGTTCATGCTACAACACCGATTTAAATTCTTAGTATTTAAACAATAGTTACGCACCTTCAAAGCGAACACAAATCCATTCAATGTATAAGTTGCAATGTAACCATCGCCTTAGTAGCCTTTTTCAACAAATGTCTATCTCAACCTTTGAGATAGCATTACAAATCTTATTGTGAAACTCAACCCAAATGTACTCGCCCCATGAAAATGCATTCTATGCATAAATGTCATCTACTAAAACCAATATCTCGGGGACACCAAATTTCTTTCCTGTTTAGATAAAAGCGTTCTCTAACATCGAACTGCATAAAGGCGAACAACATCATCATCCGAAAGTTCATTAAACTCAACTTGATCAAGAAGAACCCTAACTAGTTGTTCAAATTTTATATTGATGATTCTCTCGTTCGCCTCTCTAAGAAAACTTAGCATACGTTTACCAAATCCAGATTCCGCTTTTTAAATTGCTCTAAAGAAACATCACCAAAGCGAAAACCTAATACTAGACACATATCTTCACGACCAAACTCTAAGTTGTGTCCCCGTGATATCAAAATACAATGGAGTGTTTATATCAGGGTTTTCAACAAAGCGTTGATGTTGGAGCAAATAATGAAGCAAATGGTTATCAAGCTCGTATGTTTTTATGTCTAACCATTTCCCGAAAACCGTGCTTTTAAAAAGTTCAAGACGATCAGGCTTGAAACTCAACTTTTGTCTTATAGTTTTGATATAGTGCAACTTTGATCTAGCACTGAGCTTCGCAGAATACACCTATACACAAAAAAATAAAAGAACATTAGATGCATACACATATTAACATATGTTATAAACTTATGAGCAATAAAAATATACTAATGACCAATATCTTAATAACCTAAACATCTCACGTATGCAGGTGTCCAATTTTTCAGATAATCAATAAATTTCAGATATGTTAAGCACAAAAACGTGGGTTATTGTGCAGAAATAGCAAAGCATAACATAATTGGTTTTCTCAAACCTAGAATAAGCATACCATAACATGTATACTAACATAGTCGGTTTTCTAACAATAATAGTAACAATAACCACAATAAACATCAAATAACCCTAAAAAATTTTAAAAACCCTAAAAAAAATTATAATCAAAGTTACTGTACAAATCGAAAAAATTCGATTAATAATCAAAGGGTATAAAACAGATGTATGTGTTACTGTGCAAATCACACTTTTTACTTACTTGTCTAGAAGCCATTATCATATAATCGAGTCGAACATCAACGGATCTCGTCTGGAATGATCTAAACAACAAAACGGGTGTTGTGTGATCAAAGTTTCGTGACTTTTTTTTTCTAATCCATGCCATTATTCATCGTGTTTCTTGTGTGTTGAGTGTGTGTGTTTTTTTTGATGATATTCAATCGTTAAAGTGGCAAAAGAAAAAAAATATAAAAATTGTCGATCACTTGGATTTGGAAATCTTTTGGTTTCTTTTTAATTTCCTAAGTGAAAAGTTGTGGGGTTAGTTGAGCAACCGACGGTTGAGCGTCGTCGGTTGGCGTTGACCTTATGCAAGAAAACAAAATAAAGATTTCTTTAAGATTTGATGTGACACTTAGTATGTATAATCGAACAATATCGAAATGCCACGTGTCGTAATATGTATAGAATTCGAGCGGTTAATGAAAGAAGCGTGGGCTTTTTGGGAAAGAGATAAGAAAAAGTCTTAAAATGACCACACTTGAAAAAATGTCTCTTTTGATAATTTTCTCAAAAGATAATAAGATGGGTGGGTTTTGAAAAACTTGTGGGGCCCTTTTCTTTCCTCTCACATCACTTTAATATTAAAACTAAAATATAATATTATAATATAATTTAATTATAATACTTTTTAAAATATATTTTCTCTCTCTTAATTTTTTTATTACTACAAATCCAAAACCAAATCAAAATCCTGAACCAAATCCAAATCCAAAACCCACCTACAAACCAAACGAGATCTAGTATTTTTTTTGATACTCCATAATAAAGATAAAGTATAAAAACTATGTTCCGATTGCCTAATTTTTATGAGATCTATTATCACATACCGAGATCTAGTTTTTAACACCATCAATATTAATCTAATCTTATTGCATGTTCTCGTACTGTTTGAAGCCGATATGTTATATTTTTGTTACATTGTAATGCGATCATTTCATATGCAAATATGCTATGCACGTTTGGTTATCATCAAATCAATCAACTCTTGTATAACAAAGGTGTACTAAATGAGAAAAAGAAAGGTCAGAAGACTTCATGAGACAAAGATTTCAATAATTAAGAACCTTTTTACGTCCAATACATATTCGAAGTTTCAGTTAAGAAAAGTATTTCTTATTTTTCGGAACACAAATATTCCGTCGTTAAGTTTTCTATCTAGCATATATTGAGTAAAAACCATTTATAATTTATAACTATTTCAAAACTATATTTCATCCAATGCTACCTCATTCCCAAAATTATTGTCCCTTTTTTTTCAGTCTTTTTTTTTTTTTTCAATTTTAACTTTAAATGTTTTTGTTTGTGTTATAAAATAGTTGATGAAAATTATATCAATAAAAATGCATTTAAAACACAATCAATTCATATATTTTACATCAATTTTTATATAGCACGAAAAAATATATTAAGATCAAAGATGTAAAAGGAAGACTGAAAAAGTCAAACAAAGACAATAATTTTAAGACGGAAAGAGTATTATACATGAAAGATATAAAACCAGAGTGTACTTTGTAAATGATAATTCAATGGCATACGCTTTTTATCCATTATTTACCTATTCCTTGACATGTACGTTTTTTTTTTTTTTTTTTTTTAATTTGACAAACCTCACCAAATCTTGTTAAAATATTAAAACCTTGTGGATATTATGGATTATTCCAAAGACAATATATAGAGAATGTAAAAGACATAATGGAAACCCTAACGGACCTTAAACCCACAAACGGGCTTGGGTCAGTCAATCTATCTTTTCGCATCCGAAGCAAATAAATCGCGAAAGCTCGGACTGGAGTAGTAAACTAGAAAAGAAAAGAAAAACAAAACATTAACGTAATGAAAGCATAACTTTATTCGTAACAAAACCGTACCAACGGTCGGCTAAGTCGGCTGGTAACAAAACCATACCAACGGTCAACTTTAGTCGACTGATAACAAAGTCGTACGAACAATCGACTAACAAACAAACAATAAAACAACTACGTTATATAAAAACTTTCCATTTTAACTTTTTTAAATATTTCTTTTTCACCTTTGACCTTAAATAATTTTGTTTACGTTATATAACATTTGATGACAAATATATGAATGAATTAAGATTTAAATATATTTTTCATTGTTATGATTTTTATAAAATATTAAGCAAAGCACAAACAAATCTTCAAAGGCTTTTTCATGCATAATTTGAAAACATAACCATGTTAATAACAATGTCCCACTATTGAATAGTGCTCACAATTAGGAACACGGATCACGTGATCAAAAGCAAACAACTATCCTTATGAGACCAAATAGAATAATTAATTTCACTATTGAATAGCGGAAGCAGTTGTCTTGTGTTCGGATGAATGAAAACAGATTTCGATTGTGGAATTTTGGTTGGTGTGGTGGTTAAGGTATGTTGGGATTGGCATAGAGGCAGCGGTTTATGATGGCTGATTAGATATCGGCATTAAACCCCATGATATCATGTTAGAACATCAAAACCCAGTAAATATTTATTATTCCAACACAATATATAAAAAATACAAAAGACATAATGAAAATTCTAACAACCCTAAACCCACAAAGAGCTTGGGCTCTCTATCTAATACTAGTAAATACTACCATACCGCCAATGCATAATCACATGCTCATATGACTTGTAGTCTTGTACCACCAAGTCACCAACCACCCCCTTCATTTAATTGCATGAATCTATTTTTGTTCCCATCAAAATTTCCCCCTCAATTTTTTAAAATATAAAAAATACTCAAATTATTACTTAAGAGTGTACCTGCGATGCTGTGGTAGACTTTGTGACTAAATTTTAAGCGAACAAATTTTATTTTGTTTTGGACATTGGATTATGTTTATTTACTTGTATTTGCTTAAAATTTATTTTAGTTTATTCATAAAGCTTAATTTTATTTTACTTTGTGGTTAAAAAGTTGGATTTTTGGATGAAGGTGTGTTTTTAATAGTGTATTAATTGTATTATATGTGCATTGTGTTTTTAGTTTTATGTGTGATTTAGATACTTGTAAATAATGCTTATAAGGTAGTATTTGCTTAAAATTCTATTTAATGTGGTCTTAAAATAATAAATATGGGGGAACTGTCTTCCTCCATTATAAGTAGTATAGATAAGTAATCAAACTGCTCTTTTTTCTTTCTTTCTAAACAAATTTGCCAATAAATATATCACTTGACCCTTTATTTGATTCATCATATGTACATACATTGATTCACGTATACCAGATGTGAATATGATGAAAGCCATTATTTTAGAGCACAGGGTATGGGTATGTTATAACATGCCAAACACATTCTTTTTAGACCAATGGCATGCCATTGCCATACCACCCCATCATGCCAAACACATTTGAGCCACTCTATCAACTCAAGCCAAATGAAACTTGTGTGTATTTTTTTTTGTCTTTTTGTTTTTGTATTGTGAGTGGGTGGGTATTTTTAGTGGGGTATTTTGTGGGACCCAATAACATGTTAGTGATGTGTTATGAGGGAGGGTGTTTAAGTGATTGGTGTGTTATTTGGAGATGTATGATGTGACGATGAGGTGGCATACCAATAACGTGTTATTGGGTCCTTGCATACCTTGTGCTCTTACATAATATATATACACACACACGACCTTTTTGTTTGCTACTCAAGACTAACACTAGTCAAATGACCATCTATGTCACTACTTCTTTGAATAGAATAAGCAGCTACCGGCCTTTCCATATGCAGCTCCACTGAATGGTGGACGTAAACATCATAAATATATTTTGGTACATACTCATGCAAGCAAGTGATGCAACCACCATCTTTCTCCATGCTCCAGTCTCTGCCAATATGTCCCAAATGCCTGAAATTCCAGAAGAAAAAAAAAATGCCAAATCCATTGAAAAGAAGCATAAACATTATCATGTAAACCCGATAATACTTCTTTTGTTGAACGGCTACCCATTAATACTAAAAATGTGTATCATGAATAATGCCAAGAAAAAGGATGAAGACTTTACTTGCAATTTAAAACTTGGAGGGCAATTTGTTGGTAAATCCGTATATAACCAACATGACTTGATGTCTCTTTCAATATGTCCCTGTGAAACAGAAGATCTATAACATGTGTATAACAACCAGCTTGTCAAAAACAAAATCTACTTGAAAAGCATAGCAAAAATTAGTCAGACCGCGTGTTCTATATATACATACTTTCGTAGATGTGCTTGTAAACGAGAACACATACACCCTACAAAAAAACAAAACTGGTTAATGTAACAAAATTTGAATCCATTCAATGAGTGATTCGAGAAACGTGTAAAAACCAAATTCCACGTAGAGATTTTGAATCCATTCAATGAGTGATTCGAGCATGAATCTAATGCTACCGATTTCATTCAATATCGGATTATCAAGTAAAAGAAATAATATATCAAAGCTTTGATCAATACCGATTATGTTGGATAATTTGGGGTGAGAGAGTGAATCTCTTTCATTTATTCAAGAATGCACAGAGAAGAAAAAAGTAGAGAGAGCAGATGTTGTGGGTGCATAAATGAAGACGGAGAAAAAATGAGTTTAAGAAATGGGAGATGATGGGATTGGAGCTATGGATCATGGATGAGAAGACTGTTACAAACACAAAAAAAAAAATCTTCATTAATTTCATGGCATTCTTGACCCAATCCTACCGTGCAAACACATTATGAAAATGTAATCAAACGACATAAAAGATTCATATGTACCTCCATATACTTTAAAATTAGTTGATTACAACTTTACAAGAGAAAGAACACACTTACAAGAGCCTAAACAACCTCATTGATTAGAACCAAGATTGCATGAAGTAAAATAACTCGGTGAATATGACCCTATGTGTGTGTAACATAATAAAATATTATGGCTAAATTGATTGACCATAAAGGTCAAAGCATACTTCTATTTGCATTCTAGCCTTCACTTTTTTTTTTGATTGCACTTTACCCCTTTCTACTTTTTCTATACGCAGGTAATTAACTACACTACTTCGTTATAGGGTTGCAAACAAGCTAAATTTTTATCAAACAACTCGAGCTCGAGTCTGAGCTTGACTCGATTGAGTCGATCTTTTATCGAGCTCGAATCCGAGCCCGGGCCCAATAAACTAGCTTAAAACACATAATGAGTAGCTCGAGCTTTCAATAGCTCGAGCTTGAGCTTTTATCGAGCTTTTCTAGCCTTCATATACAAAAATATTTTTAATATACATATTTATATACACAAGTAAACAACTTAAACGCTAATGTGAATATTTGAATAATAGTAAAATATTTATCGTATAATAACTTTTTAAACCCTAATGCTCCAATGTTATGTATACGTTATTTGCTCTTGAGTTCATCGTATATTTTCTTAACTTTATTGATGAGTTTGGCTATCAAATACAATTCTTACATACAAATTCGAGCTATTTTAGCCAAGCTCGAACCTTATTCGAATATTACTCGAGTCGAGCTCAAGCCTGGATGATTAAAGCTCGTCGAGCTATCGAGCCGAGCTCAAACCCTGTCAAGGCCGAACTTGGCTTGGCTTGGCTTGATTAGAGCCCTACTTTGATTTGACAATAAATAATCTAACAATTTAATGTATATGATAACATATTATAACCTACTTTTGGCCATAACAAACAACGGTACTTTCAAAAATAACGAAAACAAAAGCAATCTCAGAATAGAAAACCAACTTAATGTATATGATAACATATCATGAGATTGGATATTGGTACCAATATCCAATCTCCTTAATAGGTCGAAATCGCTCTCCCATCGCTCTCCATAATCGGTCGCCTTTAGGGATAAATAATCCAGTAAGACAACCAATTAATTTCTAGTCGACACCGGGTTTCAAGCTCGCCTAACTTGCCTAGGTTCGTAGCCTTAGTTATACTTTTGCAGACGGTGTATACCTAAATCCACTCAAGGATTGATCAAACCTAAAATCCTAAGGGTTGATCGAGTGAAACATCAAGAAAGAAGAAGAAAGCGATTTCGATGCTCAACCGACTACAACTTTGAGTATTTTAAAGTAAGTCTTCTAAAAACACCATTATTATGTGTTTAGGAATATTTTTTATTTGGAGATTAGGACTTAGGGTTTGGTCTGCATGGTGTTTGTGTGTTTATTTTTCGTTGTGTATGTTTTATACACCATGCGGGTGACCACCAATCCCTAGAGTGGTATTAGAGCTACCCTAATCATATATAACCAAACTAGGGTTCTTAGTAATTGCTTTACTTGCCTAAAAAATAATGGTGAAAAAAAAAAAAAATACTGAGCTACTCTCCAATTAATGGCTAATGCTCAAACATCTTTTCACTTCTTTTTATATTTTACTCTTTTCCTTTTCACATTCTCCCTTAAACTTATGTTATTTCATCTACATCAAGTCACAACTTGAGTTACAACAATATATTAATCTTGTATTTTAGTTACACATACATAAGCTGCATTTAGGGCTGTAAATAAACTGGACGTTCAGTGAACATTTCATGAACCGTTCGGTAAAAAGTTCGTTTATGTTTGTTTATAAATTAAATGAACAAACATGAATAATATTATGCGTTTGTTTATTTAAATGAACAAACATGACCAAAAGTCATGTCCGTTCATTTATGTTCCTGAATGTTCGATTATGTGTTCGTTTATACTCGTTTATTTATTTATGTTCATATATCATATCTTTTAATTGTATAATTTTAAATTTGGTTTGTTTAAAAAATAACACTTATAAACAAATATTGTGCATAATTTAATAAAGTTTATGTTTGTCTGCTTATGTTCATTTATGTTCGATCGCCACGCTCTTTTAACGTTCGTTTAGTGTCTTCACCGAACGAATATGAACAACTCTTTTTCTTAATAAACGAACATGAATAAGAAAATTCGTCCGCTTAAACGTTTGTGTCCGTTTATTTGTCACTAGATTAAACGAACGAACATGAACAAGGTTCTGCTCGTGTTCGTCCGTTCGTTCTGACCATAGTTGCATTATGTTTGTTTAAAAATATATATTAAACAAAACTTCGTGAAACCATATTTCCTAATATGTTTTGTTTCGCATCGCAAAATCTTACTTTCGTGGTAATCAAAGAGAAAAAATATTAGATGTGCTACGAAATCAATGAGGACTACTAGAGGTATGCTTTTGTGATCTATTATGTGTTAGTCGAACCATTTAGCTTGTATTAGTTGTTGGGATAAAGCCCACGTCTAAATGTTCTTTGTAAGCTTTTATATTGTACCAAACAAATCATATTATTAAACACATTGATTTACTCTAATGTGCTAACATATACCAAGCCCTAACATATACCAAGCCCACCTGTTGCAACCTTCTCATCGGACTAACCCACACACCACCACCACTATACACTAGCCCAATCACGAAGATTCCCAACATCCCACTAACACAATTTCCCAACAGCACATGTTGAGTACATCCGCAACCTCTACTAACCCAAACCCGGTTTCAGTTCATCCCATAGTCACATGCTTCCGTGTCGGGTGAAATCGTCCCCTGATCGTCTTAATCTTCATGTCTCCGCCATCTCACCTTTACTAAAATCATATGTTGAAGCTTTCATTAATCCTAATTGGTAAAATGCTATGTATGATGAATATAATGCCTTATTAAAAATAACACTTGGACCTTTGTGCCTTGACCCACGCATGCTAATATAGTTCGTTGTATATGGTTATTTCATTATAAGTATTTAGCATATGGGACTCGAGCCGTTACAAGGCTCGTCAGCGGCGAATGGCGACACACGCTAGCGGGTATAGTTGTTGAAGAGACCTTTAGTCCGGTTGTCAACCGGGTACTATTCGGATTATACTTAGTTTGGTTATATTTTGACATTGGCACGGTCACCGCCTGACGTCAAGAATGCCTTTTACGTGGTGATCCGTCCAGGGGATGTTTATATGCATCACCACTGGGGTTTCGTGATTCTACACATATTGATTATGTCTGCTTGTTGCAGCGGTCTCTTTATGGTCTCAAACAACCCCACGCCCCCTCGGGCTTGGTTTAGTGATTTGCGGCCTATGTTACTCATATTGGTTTTACTCACGATCGTTGTGATTCTTCTTTATTATTCTGAATTAAAACTTTAAATGAATTTTATGACTTCTAAAAGCTTATAAGAGCTTAATAAAAGCATGTGAGCTTTCAGTTTAAACAACAACTAATTACAACCTTTTAATATTTTGAGAATTTTAACTAGAACTAGGCATAAAAGCGAATCGTGTGCCTGGTGAAATTGAAGCGAAATGTGATTTCTATCTTTGAAATACAATTACAAAGACTTTAAAGCTTAAACATACATGAGAGTTAAAAGATTAAAAAAGCGACATAAGCAAACATAAAATTACACTACTTGGTTTCTCCTTTCTTCTCTTTCTTCCTTTTTTATATACCGTCACCTCCAACATCTCGACTTGATCCACCATCATTTTGGTCCATTGGATGACTTAATTTTTGGCCATCGATTACATTTGGGGGTTTAGTTTTTAGAGTTTAGGTTGAGTAAAGGGTGAAGGCCACATTTAATGATTCTTGTTTTGTGTGGATGTGGAGGGACGAGGAGAGGATAAGGTGAGGAGGAATGGTTTGGTTGTGTGTAGCGAGGGTGAATGGCGGGAAGACAAAAGAGCGCCAAGTGGGTGTTTGTTTGACCAAGGATTGACAGGGTTAATAATAATAAGGGGTTCAAATGCAACATAATGATCACAAGTATAATAAGCGAGTCAAAAGTGGTTGAAAGGGCTTAATAATAGAGGACCTAATTGCAATTTTGAAAATACAAGGACCTAATCGCCAAATTCACAAAGTTGATCCAAGTGAAAATGACAATCTCAAAAGTACAAGGACCAAACTTGCCATCTTCAATTTCAGGACCATTTTGCCATTTTTCAAACTTGAGGGACCAAAGTTGTAATTTTGCAAATTTTACATTTCAAGGTTTGTTTAACAACTTTTGAATCCCATGGACCTTAAATGACATTTTCTTTGATATACAGGGGTGATTTTGACAACTTTTGAAACTTGGGGACTAAAACTACCAATTTGCAAATTTGATACGTTTTCATCGATTTTGATATTTTGCAATTAAAACACATAAAACACTGATTTGTGATATTTTTATCATTTTGAAGCATTTTGAGTGTTTTCGAATGATTTTCGATCTAGATAGTACAAAAATGATGAGTATTTGACACTCGTCAATTTCCCAATCCATGTGAACCAAAAAACACACACACAACACCCGTGGTGAACCAAAACAAGGCTCGGATCAAGAGCTCGGATCGAGAAAAACATCGGGACGTAACCACCCGTGGTCGCAAAAATAATGCTATAAAATTGCCATGCCAAGATGGTACATCGCATCATTTGATTCATCGTCATCACGACTCTTAATTCTGCATTAAGGTACCAAAAGCAAACCAAAAGATTTCCCAAATCCAGTGATCGACACTTTTTTCTTCTTTTTTTTTTCTTTTGCAACTTTAACGATTGAATATCATCAAAGAAACACACACTGACAAGGCTCGGATCAAAAACAACATCAGGCGTAACCACCCATGGTTGCAAAAATAATGCTATAAAATTGCCATGCCAAGATATGGTACATCGCATCATTTGATTCATTGTCATCTGACCTCTTAATTATCGCATTCTTGTTGCAGGTCAAAAAGCAAACCAAAAGATTTCCCAATCCAGTGATCGACACTTTTTTTTTCTTCTTTTTTTTTTTCTTTTGCAACTTTAACGATTGAATATCATCAAAGAAACACACACACAACAAGGCTCATATCGGCAAAACAACATCGGGCGTAACCACCTGGTCGCAAAAATAATGCTATAAAATTGCCATGCCAAGATATGGTACATCATCATTGATTTATCGTCATCACGACCTCTTAATTCTCATCATCTTGCGGTCAAAAGTTTTTTTGTTTTTAGTCTATTTGAAATGATAAAGATTTGACCAATATAGAGTATATATCGTTATTATTGATCGGGAATATTTGCATGTGATTTTCGATATTCAACCGCCGGTTTGACAATAATATAGGCCGTGAATCAATGTCATTCAAAACCAAACAGTATTGATACGGCCTTTGGTAGGTGTGGTTTTTCCTATTTAAGAGTGGACACAATTCATTCAAGATTAACCCTACTTCACTTTATTCTAAATATGTCAAAATGTAAAATAAAAAAGTTACATTCAAGGTCGATCTTGATGATATGGAATGGTCAATCAAGGCACTAAGAGGTCATATTACCCGAGATTGAGAGAGATATGGCCCAAATGTCGAACCAAGGGACCGATTACCGGCTAAAATTCTAGAAGAGCTAAGACAACAAGTTTACATGGATCAACAAGTACAAGGTGGTAAACCACGTGGTGGTATTAACATCAAGGTACCACATTGCAGAAAGGCGATTCGGCCCAGAAAGATGTACCAAAACCAACAAGGATCCGAGTATAAGGGGCCATAGTTGTCTAGGATCTTTTCATCTACGGACGTAAATCATTTTGCCATTTATGTTCTTCAAATCTTTGTACATTAATTGTTAAATACCAATGCTTATTTAGAAGCAACTCATTTGCCATTTATGTTCTCACATAGTCTTAACAATCATATAAAAGTAAATCTGTTTGCCATTTATGATCTCGTAACATCGAGATTTGATGTGACACTTAGTTACAATTGAACGATCGAAAAGAAAATGCCACGTGTCGTAATATGTATGGGGTCTATAGTTGAAAGCGGTTGAGTGTGGCTTTTTGGGAAAGAGATGAGAAAAAGTCTTAAAATGGACCACACTTGAAAAATGTCCTCTTTTGGTAATTTTCTGGAAGAGAAATTAACAAGATAATTCACCCGCCATATTATGACCAGCACCCCTAATATGTGGCTACCCCGCCAAGATACGGGTGTCATTGGAAAGTAAGGCTCAGATCTTAAAATGTATTAGCGGACAACACACGCCGCCATGGTCGCAACCACATACAGCATATGCGGCTACCCAAGAAGATACGGTGTCATTGAATTATAGTCCGATAAACCATTTGCAGAAAAGTTTCATCATCACCGCTTAACTAAATTATCGCTACTCTTATAGGGCATATTTTAATTGATCAAAGATTGCTTCCAGTGATTAATATATATCATAATATGTGATAATTAAAGAAAGACACACCTTATTGACGCTTCACGAAACCACGGGATGCCGTTCGTCACTCGTCTGCATAATAGAGCGGCAGATGCTTGTCAAGGATCATTAATCGCCCAAAATGGGCTAACCATGACCCAATCAAGATCATCAGTCGAAAATGCATCATTTAATCCACAAACAATCCAACTCATTGTGATTTCAAAATTGAAACGAGATCATCTATTAAAGTCGAACCACCAAGTAATAAAGCTTTGAACTATATACTTGTAATAAAACACGCACCATCACTTAGCTTAGACTGTGTCCCTCGTCTCGCCCAATAATCCTAGCCAAACTTGGATTTGCGATCGTCCCTCCCGCCCCATGGGAACATAAACAACTCCTTGTTCTTATTCTTTTTGTTTATCCAAAACAATTTTATTTCTGGATGCACAAAAGGTCCGAACATTGTCCCTAGACCGAGACGACATAGATTCCGCATTTGGGCAATGGAAATAAGGATTATAATAAAATTATAGAAGCTATATCATTGTTATTAACATTATAAAAAAATGTTATCACTAAAATACCTCTTTGAACGGTTTGAGTTTGATTTCTTTCCATCCGGTCCAATGACAACGGAAATACAGTTTCAAATGTCGCTTGTAGAGACCTTCTTGGTGTGGTCGAAGGTTGTCAGTATATGGGGATTAGGAGCTGCCTTGCTTCCTCTCCCGCTCAAAAGGAGCGCGTCATGCTTTTTACCTTTTCATCATACACGGTCAAAGCGCACAACATACTTCATCATCAGCGAGTGCTAATTCCGGGGCTGAGACGGACTACGGCGTCACTTGAACATGTTGGTCCTCGTCAAAAGAAGAACATCCCGAAAAACAGTTTATCTTGAGTGAGTACTAGTTAAATTTTATTAGATTTACATCTACAACAAATATTACCAGGTTAAAGGAGAGAACTGATATTTGTGCCTCGATATCACGACATTCTCATCCCGAAGAGGGAGGCTGTCAGAGTTTAGTGCCTCACTCGTCAGCACCCTTCATTTGCGCATCTTCATCAACTTTTACACTATTCTCAACCCGAAAAATAAAAAAACTTTGTGTCAAGATCATGTTTGAGTGAATGTCATGTTAGTTTTCTTATTTTTATTATATTATAATGTTACGAGTATACTCACCATGCTTCTGGAGACTCGTAAGTTTTGTCGCCACCATAACGCTGACCTTCATTTTCACATCTTCATCAACTTTAAGAACATTATCATCACGAAAGAAGTTTACTTTGTGTTAATGTCATGTTCGTTTTTTTAATTTAAGATAATATATTAACATGTTCAAAGTATATTTACCTTGATATAGGAGAATGTAAGTTTTTGTCCTCACTCATCGTAACCACATGTTCAACATGTTCAACGACACAATGAGTCTCGACTATAAAAACATACATATTTTTTGAATGTGCGTGTCATCGAAAGATGAATCTATCATTATATTAAGCAGACAATTTACTAGGATAAAAAGTTGAAGACATCTGTTGGGGCTCGTTCATTTCTTGCTTGTTTGGCACATCTTCATCAACGCCACAAAGATTCCCATCCTAATCAAATGCACGTGTAAATTTCTCGAAATTTTGGGTATGTATTAACTCATAAGATTGATATGTAATTCCTATCATACATTACCCGAATGTCTCAGATGATCTTGCGCGTGAGTCAAAAACTCATTTATTACTTGCTTACTTGTTGTGAAGATAAATCGTTCTTAGAACTAAATATATCATCTTGCACATTCGAGTTGCATTAACATTAACATCCTTCACAACATCATCTACATCCATATCACCGCTATTTTAAGCACCGTCTGAAAAATAAATATATACTTATGTTAAGTACTTGGTCAACTAATTGATGTGTACCCAATACTGTAAAAACCATTGTTATAACAAACCTTTGAATCATCATCTACATCCATACTACCATCATTTTGAGTACCGCCCGAAAAATTAGAAGTTAAATTACATTTGTTAATTAGGATCGGAGATTTATCGCTCTACATAAATAATATGGTTTTATTATACATAACTAGCAAAACCATACAAACTCGAACATACAAACAAGTATAGAAAACCTTAGAAACTAAAATACAACCAACTAGATAAAAACATACAAACTATAACATACAAACAACTTAATAATTCGAACAATGCGGATGCGTAGCGAAGTAGCGATTCTGAAAGGACTCATGAAGAAGGACCCGCGTCTCCTTCAACACGAAGATTAATTAATTCTTGTGACCGAACTTGGAAGACTTCAAGAGTGTGATCCATTTGGTAAAGTGATCGATTCAAAACTGGATCCCGAACTCGTAAATCCAATTAATTTTAGTAAATGAGGAGTGAAAATGTTAAATAGTGTTTTAAAGGATTTTATATTGTTACCATCCAACAATATCTCCCACATAAAGTAGTACACCTTGATCTCCAATCATGTTGCAAAAATGACAAGAGAGTCTCTTAGTTTTGAAATATAGAAAGGTCTTGCAATCCGATTAAGTAAGTCAGAAGGTATATCTAATAAAGAAATGTGGTTAACCAAATCAAAGAGACAATCATATAAGATTTTTCGAGATAAGCCCAAAGTCCGTTGCGAAGCCACCCGATAAATAAAACTACCTAATACACTGACTTGACCGTTTAAGTCGGAATGATTGACAATGCATGCCGACTTTCTAACTTCTTCAAGTAGCTTGGAGCTCAATGTAAACATTCAAACATTCCATGGTCCGTGTCCATCAAGCGGATATGAAATCATTAAAATGGTAGGGTCAAAAGACCGGATTAACACCAAAACCGATAACTACTTTATCGAGATTGACTTAACCAACAAGGGAGAACTATAGCAATCGATTTTCTTATTGACGGGTTCTAAAGAATACCATCTTATAAGAATCGGAAAACACCACAAACCATGAGAGGTGCCAATAGGCAAAAGATTCAAAAGCAGGAGACTTGTATTAGAGATGACTTTAGGAAAACTTGGAAAAAGAATCGTTGTTGGAACAAATTGACATTATCATCAACAAAAGCTAAAAGCGTGACTCAACAAATCATGGCGATAGTGAATAAGGAAACTACAAGGCATAGACGTGCAAACACCGAAACCAACAAGGAATTTGAGTCGTCGATGAACGACTTCCATGTCTTTGAAACAGTTCTAAAAGCAGTAAAATATGTACAGGAAGTTTAGAAATGATTTCGTTTGAATTCGAAGGGAATGTTGTCGGACATTTTTGAAAACAAGTGGAAAATAAAGACCACAATGTGTAGAATTATGAATGTGTAGAAGTGTAGAAGCCTTATTTATAAAGTAAGTAGTTTAGGTGAAGTTAATGAACTAATAGTGTATGTGAAGTTATTAAATACAAAGCACTAGTGTCATAAATGAACTATACTAGTTTAGGTGAAGTTTTTATTAACTTTTATAAAAACTAAAAATTTATAATTTACAATTTACTTTTTATTACTTAAATGCTAGATTTTAACAACATAAACTATAGTAGTTTACGTGAAGTTTTTGAAATGCATATCCCAAACAATATCATACCACATAAAACACGTATGAATAAGTAATACATCAAATGAGTCGGATAGAAGCAAAACAAAATATAGAAACAGATTAAAAGGATTGCAAGAAATATAACCTTTTAAGTGACACGCGTGCGAAGACAGATTCACCCCATTCTTCTCACTAACCCCATCAAGCTTCAAATTGTATGGATAAATTTACGAAGTTCATCAATTTGCCGTTGCATATTAGCCATCTCGATCTAAAAGCTGTTGCACTAGGTGGCAATTCTCCATCCATACCCGGAATCGATCTATTCGATCAGGCCTCAAATGCTTGACAAATTTATGTAATTGATTAATTTGTTGTTGCATTTTAGCCATACGAGAAACAATTGTTCTTTGTAGATGGCATCAAATCCCCATATACGGCATGCCTCTTGCGCTTCCTAATGATCGGTGATGTATCCGTGATTTGAGACTAAACACCTTCTCCGTGGTCTCAACTTCTCGGTCGACGGATCTATTGACCGCTTGGTGTGTCTGCGTTATACTTTGAAAAAGTCTAAACTAGATGTCCACCAAAGTTCTTTCATCTCGATCATCGTGATATAAAAAATTATTATACACTAACGCAAATACCTTCAAAATCATAAACAATTTTTCAAAAATAGTAGAGTATAACTGTCAAGACCAGGCGAACCATTTATGCATTACGAAAAAGAAGATCATAATCGGTCTTTCCGAACCTGCATGCATCCTCCCACGAAACACACCGAGGGATCACATTATTATCTTTAACCCACCAATTTAGTGAATTGCGGCGCGTTTCCAAAAGCCAAATCAAGGAATTATTATTACTATTAGCATAAAAATTACTACACTAAGGTTCATGCTACAATCACCATTTAAATTCTTAGTATTTAAACAATAGTTACGCACCTTCAAAGCGAACACAAATCCATTCAATGTATAAGTCAGAATGTAACCATCGCCTTAGTAGCCTTCGGTCAAATGTCTATCTCAACCTTGAGATAGCATTACAAATCTTATTGTGAAACTCAACCCAAATGTACTCGCCCCATGAAAATGCATTCTATGCATAAATGTCATCTACTAAAACCAATATCTCGGGGACACCAAATTTCTTCCTGTTTCGATAAAAACGTTCTCTAACATCGTAACCGCACAAAGGCGAACAACATCATCATCCGAAAGTTCATTAAACTCAACTTGATCGAGAAGAACCCTAACTAGTTGTTCAAATTTTATATTGATGATTCTCTCATACGCCCTCTCTAAGAAAACTTAGCATACGCTTACAAATCCAGATTCCGCTTTTTAAATTGCTCTAAAGAAACATCACCAAAGCGAAAACCTAATACTAGACACATATCTTCACGACCAAACTCTAAGTTGTGTCCCCGGATATCAAAATACAATGGAGTGTTTATATCGTGGTTTTCAACAAAGCGTTGATGTTGGAGCAAATAATGAAACAAATGGTTATCAAGCTCGTATGTTTTTATGTCTAACCATTTCTCGAAAACCGTGCTTTTAAAAAGTTCAAGACGATCAGGCTTGAAACTCAACTTTTGTCTTATAGTTTTGATATAGTGCAACTTTGATCTAGCATTGAGCTTCGCAGAATACACCTATACACAAAAAAATAAAAAGAACATTAGATGCATACACATATTAGCATATGTTATAAACTTATGAGCAATAAAAAAATACTAATGACCAATAGCTTAATAACCTAAACATCTCACGATGTGTGTCCAATTTTTCGATAATCAATATTTCAGATATGTTATACAAAAACGTGGGTTGTTTGTGTGAAATAGCAAAGCATAACATAATTGGTTTTCTCGAACCTAGAATAAGCATACCATAACATGTATACTAACATAGTCGGTTTTCTAACAATAATAGTAACAATAACCACAATAAACATCAAATAACCCTAAAAATTTTAAAAACCCTAAAAAATTATAATCAAATTATCTTGTACAAATCGAAAAATTCGATTAATAATCAAAGGGTATAAACAGATGTATGTATCGTGCAAATCACACTTTTACTTACTTGTCTAGAAGCCATTATCATATAATCGAGTCGAACATCAACGGATCTCGTGCGGAATGATCTAAACAACAAAGCGGTGTTGTGTGATCAAAGTTTCGTGACTTTTTTTTTTCTAATCCATGCAATCGTTATCGTGTGTTTATCGTGTGTCGAAAGTGTGTTTTTTTTTGATGATATTCAATCGTTAAAGTGGCAAAGAAAAAAATATAAA
Organism: Chrysanthemum lavandulifolium; assembly: GCA_022545495.1. Taxonomy (NCBI): domain Eukaryota; kingdom Viridiplantae; phylum Streptophyta; class Magnoliopsida; order Asterales; family Asteraceae; genus Chrysanthemum; species Chrysanthemum lavandulifolium. Next base: position 67,729,446 of record CM040246.1, read on the forward strand.
AAATTGTCGATCACTTGGATTGGGAAATCTTTTGGTTGCTTTTTAATTTCCTAAGTGAAAAGTTGGGTTAGTTGAGCAACAAACGGTTGCCGTCGTCGGTTGAGCGTTGACCTTATGCAAGAAAACAAAATAAGAGTTTCTTTAAGATTTGATGTGACACTTAGTTGTATAATTGGCAAATGTCGAAATGCCACGTGTCGTAATATGTATGGAATTTAAGCATGAAAGAATGAACGTGGGCTTTTTGGGAAAGAGATAAGAAAAGTCTTAAAATGACCAGCACTGAAAAATGTCTCTTTCGATAATTTTCTCAAAAGATAATAAGATGGAGTGGGTTTTGAAAAAACTTGGGGGCCTTTTCTTTCCTCTCACATCACTTTAATATTAAAACTAAAATATAATATTATAATATAATTTAATTATAATACTTTTAAAATATATTTTCTCTTAATTTTTTATTACTACAAATCCAAAACCAAATCAAAATCACGAACCAAATCCAAATCAAAACCCACCTTACAAACCAAACGAGATCTAGTATTTTTTGATACTCCATAATAAAGATAAAGTATAAAACTATGTTCCGATTGCCTAATTTTTATGAGATCTATTATCACATACCGAGATCTAGTTTTAACACCATCAATATTAATCTAATCTTATTGCATGTTCTCGTACTGTTTGAAGCCGATATGTTATATTTTTGTTACATTGTAATGCGATCATTTCATATGCAAATATGCTATGCACGTTTGGTTATCATCAAATCAATCAACTCTTGTATAACAAAGGTGTACTAAATGAGAAAAGAAAGGTCAGAAGACTTCATGAGACAAAGATTTCAATAATTAAGAACCTTTTTACGTCCAATACATATTCAAGTTTCAGTTAAGAAAAGTATTTCTTATTTTGAACACAAATATTCCGTCGTTAAGTTTTCTATCTAGCATATATTGAGTAAAACCATTTATAATTTATAACTATTTCAAAACTATATTTCATCCAATGCTACCTCATTCCCAAAATTATTGTCCCTTTTTTTTCAGTCTTTTTTTTTTTTTTCAATTTTAACTTTAAATGTTGTTTGTGTTATAAAATAGTTGATGAAAATTATATCAATAAAAATGCATTTAAAACACAATCAATTCATATATTTTACATCAATTTTTATATATACGAAAAATATATTAAGATCAAAGATGTAAAGGAAGACGAAAAAGTCAAACAAAGACAATAATTTTAAGGCGGAAAGAGTATTATACATGAAAGATATAAAACCGAGTGTACTTTGTAAATGATAATTCAATGGCATACGCTTTTTATCCATTATTACCTATTCCTTGACATACGTTTTTTTTTTTTTTTTTTTTTTTAATTTGACAAACCTCACCAACATCGTTAAAATATTAAAACCTTGTGGATATTATGGATTATTCCAAAGACAATATATAGAGAATGTAAAAGACATAATGGAAACCCTAACGGACCTTAAACCCACAAACCGGCTTGGTCACAATCTATCTTTCATGGTCGAAAGCAAATAAATCGCGAAAGCTCGGATCGAGTAGTAAACTAGAAAAGAAGAAAAACAAAACATTAACGTAATGAAAGCATAACTTTATTCAGAACAAACCGTACTACCACGGGTCGGCTAAGTTTCACTGGTAACAAAACCATACCAACTGGTCAACTTTAGTCGATCGATAACAAAGTCGTCATTTAACAATCGACTAACAAACAAACAATAAAACAACTACGTTATATAAAAACTTTCCATTTTAACTTTTTAAATATTTCTTTTTCACCTTTGACCTTAAATAATTTTGTTTCGTTATATAACATTTGATGACAAATATATGAATGAATTAAGATTTAAATATATTTTTCATTGTTATGATTTTTATAAAATATTAAGCAAAGCACAAACAAATCTTCAAAGGCTTTTTCATGCATAATTTGAAAACATAACCATGTTAATAACAATGTCCCACTATTGAATAGTGCTCACAATTAGGAACACGGATCACGTGATCAAAAGCAAACAACTATCCTTATGAGACCAAATAGAATAATTAATTTCACTATTGAATAGCGGAAGCGTTGTCTTGTGTTCGGATGAATGAAAAGATTTCGATTGTGGAATTTTGGTTGGTGTGGTGGTTAAGGTATGTTGGGATTGGCATAGAGCGCGGTTTATGATGGTCGATTAGATATCAAGATTAAACCCCATGATATCATGTTAGAACATCAAACCCAAGAATATTTATTATTCCAACACAATATATAAAAATACAAAAGACATAATGAAAATTCTAACAACCCTAAACCCACAAAGAGCTTGGGCTCTCTATCTAATACTAGTAAATACTACCATACCGCCAATGCATAATCACATGCTCATATGACTTGTAGTCTTGTACCACCAAGTCACCAACCACCCCTTCATTTAATTGCATGAATCTATTTTGTTCCCATCAAAATTTCCCCTCAATTTTTAAAATATAAAAATACTCAAATTATTACTAGCGAGGAGTACCCAAGCGATGCTGGCGGGTACTTTGTGACTAAATTTTTAGGCGAACAAATTTTATTTTGTTTTGGACCGCTGGATTATGTTTATTTACTTGTATTTGCTTAAAAATTTATTTTTAGTTTATTCATAAAGCTTAATTTTATTTTACTTTGTGGTTAAAAAGTTGGATTTTTGGATGAAGGTGTGTTTTTAATAGTGTATTAATTGTATTATATGTGCATTGTGTTTTAGTTTTATGTGTGATTTAGATACTTGTAAATAATGCTTATAAGGTAGTATTTGCTTAAAATTCTATTTAATGTGGTCTTAAAATAATAAATATGGGGAACTGCTCTTCCTCCATTATAAGTAGTATAGATAAGTAATCAAACCGCTCTTTTTCTTTCTTTCTAAACAAATTTGCCAATAAATATATCACTTGACCCTTTATTTGATTCATCATATGTACATACATTGATTCACGATACCAGATGTGAATATGATGAAAGCCATTATTTTAGAGCATGTGGTATGGGTATGTTATAACATGCCAAACACATTCTTTTTAGACCAATGGCATGCCATTGCCATACCACCCCATCATGCCAAACATTTGAGCTTACTTTATCAACTCAAGCCAAATGAAACTTGTGTATATTTTTTTTGTCTTTTGTTTTGTATTGTGAGGGGTGGGTATTTTTAGTGGGTATTTTGTGGGACCCAATAACATGTTAGTGATGTGTTATGAGGAGGGTGTTTAAGTGATTGGTGTGTTATTTGGAGATGTATGATGTGACGATGAGGTGGCATACCAATAACGTGTTATTGGGTCCTTTGCACATACCTTGTGCTCTTACATAATATATATACACACACGACCTTTTGTTTGCTACTCAAGACTAACACTAGTCAAATGACCATCTATGTCACTACTTCTTTGAATAGAATAGCAACCACCGCCTTTCCATATGCTCCCAATCGAATGGTGGACGTAAACATCATAAATATATTTTGGTACATACTCATGCAAGCAAGTGATGCAACCACCATCTTTCTCCATGCTCCGGGTCTCGCCAATATGTCCCAAATGCCCGAAATTCCGTAAGAAAAAAAAATGCTAAATCCATTGAAAAGAAGCATAAACATTATCATGTAAACCCGATAATACTTCTTTTGTTGAGCGGCTACCCATTAATACTACTAAAATGTGTATCATGAATAATGCCAAGAAAAAAGGATGAAGACTTTACTTGCAATTTAAAACTTGGAGGGCAATTTGTTGGTAAATCCGTATATAACCAACATGACTTGATGTCTCTTTCAATATGTCCTCGTGGAAATGTAAGATCTATAACATGTGTATAACAAACCGACTTGTCAAAAACAAAATCTACTTGAAAAGCATAGCAAAAATTAGTCGACCGTGTTCTATATATACATACTTTCGTAGATGTGCTTGTAAACGAGAACACATACACCCTACAAAAACAAAACTGGTTAATGTAACAAAATTTGAATCCATTCAATGAGTGATTCGAGAAACGTGTAAAACCAAATTCCACGCGAGATTTTGAATCCATTCAATGAGTGATTCGAGCATGAATCTAATGCTACCGATTTCATTCAATATCGGATTATCAAGTAAAAGAAATAATATATCAAAGCTTTGATCAATACCGATTATGTTGGATAATTTGGGGTAGAGAGTGAATCTCTTTCATTTATTCAAGAATGCACAGAGAAGAAAAAAGTAGAGAGGCAGATGTGTGGGTGCATAAATGAAGACGGAGAAAAAATGAGTTTAAGAAATGGGAGATGATGGGATTGGAGCTATGGATCATGGATGAGAAGATCATAAACACAAAAAAAAATCTTCATTAATTTCATGGCATTCTCGACCCAATCCTACCGTGCAAACACATTATGAAAATGTAATCAAACGATATAAAAGATTCATATGTACCTCCATATACTTTAAAATTAGTTGATTACAACTTTACAAGAGAAAGAACACACTTACAAGAGCCTAAACAACCTCATTGATTAGAACCAAGATTGCATGAAGTAAAATAACTCGGTGAATATGACCCTATGTGTGTAACATAATAAAATATTATGGTTAAATTGATTGACCATAAAGGTCAAAGCATACTTCTATTTGCATTCTAGCCTTCACTTTTTTTTGATTGCACTTTACCCTTTCTACTTTTTCTATACGCAGTAATTAACTACACTACTTCGTTATATGGTCGCAAACAAGCTAAATTTTTATCAAACAACTCGAGCTCGAACCGAGCTTGACTCGATTGAGTCGATCTTTATCGAGCTCGAATCCCGCCCAATAAACTAGCTTAAAACACATAATGAGTAGCTCGAGCTTTCAATAGCTTGAGCTTGAGCTTTTATCGAGCTTTTCTAGCCTTCATATACAAAAATATTTTTAATATACATATTTATATACACAAGTAAACAACTTAAACGCTAATGTGAATATTTGAATAATAGTAAAATATTTATCGATAATGACTCTTTTAAACCCTAATGCTCCAATGTTATGTATCGTTATTTGCTCTTGAGTTCATCGTATATTTTCTTAACTTTATTGATGAGTTTGGCTATCAAATACAATCTTACATACAAATTCGAGCTTTTTAGCCAAGCTCGAACCTTATTCGAATATTACTCGAGTCGAGCTCAAGCTCGATGATTAAAGCTCGTCGAGCTATCGAGCCGAGCTCAAGCCTATCTTGTGAATTTCGAGCCGAGCTCAAACCCTGTCAAGGCCGAACTTGGCTTGGCTTGGCTTGATTAGAGCCCTACTTTGATTTGACAATAAATAATCTAACAATTTAATGTATATGATAACATATTATAACCTACTTTTGGCCATAACAAACAACGGTACTTTCAAAAATAACGAAAACAAAAGCAATCTCAGAATAGAAAACCAACTTAATGTATATGATAACATATCAATGAGATTGGATATTGGTACCAATATCCAATCTCCTTAATAGGTCGAAATCGCTCTCCCACTGCTCTCCATAATCGGTCGCCTTTAGGGATAAATAATCCGTAAGACAACCAATTAATTTCTAGTCGATTACCCGGGTTTCAAGCTCGCCTAACTTGCCTAGGTTCGTAGCCTTAGTTATACTTTTGCAGTACCGGTGTATACCTAAATCCACTCAAGGATTGATCAAACCTAAAATCCTAAGGGTTGATCGAGTGAAACATCAAGAAAGAAGAAGAAAGCGATTTCGCATGCTCAACCGACTACAACTTTGAGTATTTTAAAGTAAGTCTTCTAAAACACCATTATTATGTGTTTAGGAATATTTTTATTTGGAGATTAGGACTTAGGGTTTGGTCCGCATGGTGTTTGTGTGTTTATTTTTCATTGTGTATGTTTTATACACCATGCGGGTGACCACCAATCCCTAGAGTGGTATTAGAGCTACCCTAATCATATATAACCAAACTAGGGTTCTTAGTAATTGCTTTACTTGCCAAAAAATAATGGTGAAAAAAAAAAAACTTGAGCTACTCTCCAATTAATGGCTAATGCTCAAACATCTTTTCACTTCTTTTATATTTTACTCTTTTCCTTTTCACATTCTCCTTTAAACTTATGTTATTTCATCTACATCAAGTCACAACTTGAGTTACAACAATATATTAATCTTGTATTTTAGTTACACATACATAAGTGCATTTACGAGGGTAGAATAAACCGGACGCTAGGTGAACATTTCATGAACCGCTCGGTAAAAAGTTCGCTTATGTTTGTTTATAAATTAAATGAACAAACATGAATAATATTATGTTTGTTTATTTAAATGAACAAACATGACCAAAAGTCATGTCCGTTCATTTATGTTCCTGAATGTTCGATTATGTGTTCGTTTATACTCGTTTATTTATTTATGTTCATATATCATATCTTTTAATTGTATAATTTTAAATTTGGTTTGTTTAAAAAAAATAACACTTATAAACAAATATTGTGCATAATTTAATAAAGTTTATGTTTGTCTGTTTATGTTCATTTATGTTCGATCGCTTACGTTCTTTTAACGTTCGTTTAGTGTCTTACTGAACGAATATGAACAACTCTTTTTCTTAATAAACGAACATGAATAAGAAAATTCGTCCGTTTAAACGTTTGTGTCCGTTTATTTGTCAGCTAGAATTAAACGAACGAACATGAACAAGGTTCTGTTCGTGTTCGTCCGCTGCGTTACAACCATAGTTGCATTATGTTTGTTTAAAAATATATATTAAACAAAACTTCGTGAAACCATATTTCCTAATATGTTTTGTTTCGCACGCAAAATCTTACTTTTGGTAATCAAAGAGAAAAATATTAGATGTGCTACGTAAATCAATGAGGACTACTAGAGGTATGCTTTTGTGATCTATTATGTGTTAGTCGAACCATTTAGCTATTAGATTAGTTGGGATAAAGCCCACGCTAAATGTTCTTTGTAAGCTTTTATATTGTACCAAACAAATCATATTATTAAACACATTGATTTACTCTAATGTGCTAACATATACCAAGCCATATTTTTCTTTATTTTGATTTACGAGGATTGTTTTGACAACTTTTGAAACTTGGGGACTAAAGCGCCAATTATGCAAACTTGATACTTTTTCACCGATTTTGATATTTTGCATTTAAAACACATAAAACACTTATTTGTGATATTTTATCATTTTGATGCATTTACGAGTGTTTCGGATGTTTTGCGGTTTAATTGGTACAAAATGATGAGTATTTAGACCTCGTCAATCCCCAGCTAAGATATTGCTAGTCCCTAGCAATGTTTTAAGAAAAATTAATAGATTTCATCTCTTTACCAAAAGCCATTACTTACGGAGTAGCCAAATGTTTCGATTCAAGTAAGAACCTTGGTACAGATAACCAAATGATTTTGAGCAAATCATCGACTTTCAATGATTTGATTTGTCTTTACGAAGCTAGTTTGTTCGGACTAGCCAACTCTTAGATAAATTATCAATATTATCTTTGGTGAGTCGATTACCAATTATGGTTTTCCACTTGCCTTTACCACTGAGCCATAAACTTGCGAACTAGCCAACTCTTCACTTTTAAGGATATGGTGGTGAATACCATACAATTTTGGGCAAATTGCAAGCCGTCCAACGGTTTGAGATATCTTTACCAAGAGCCGTTTGCTCTGGATTAGCCAATCCTTATGTGGGTTGAACATGGTGGGTGATTACCATTTGTTGTGTTTAGTACATAGTACTTCACTAAATTTTTTTAAATTTGGCCATTTTGGGGAAAAAGGGACTAAAGGGTACATTTATGATCAAATTAGCGAATTTCCCCCCCATTTAGAAATGAATATTGTCCTCAATATTCAAAGTATGCAGGCTGTTATGCGAAACTTAGAACGTAAAAAAGATAACATTACTAGCTAAGTGTGGAAACACAACAATTATTCTCTTTTTAATATTTACAATTTTCATTCATTTTAAGATCTATATACAACATGGAGTATCTCCCCGCACTAGAGTGGTACAGGTGAAAACCCATGTTTAACTCTTGTTTTTGATTCTGAGTCGCTAGCTTGACTCGACCCGAATAATTTGTTCATGGGGAAGTAAGTGGAAGAGACAATCTCCATCGGACTTTCATTCAAGATGTTTGGATAAACATTTGAAATCGTGAAAGTTCCACACCGATGAGATATAAAGAGATCCGGCTCAAGATAATGGTACATGGAAATGCGGGGTCGAAGATAATGTCTTCATTCAGAAGGAGTGAAGAAGGAGAAGCCACAGGATAGGTGAAGAAGAAAGAAAGTCATGATAATAATCTTGACTAACTCATCATCATCAGAAGGAGAATTTATAATAGCATGAATTTCATCTTTTAAGCTCAATTGGTCTAGACATATCCCGGGTGTGTCTAGATCAAAGTAGAAGTTATCATACTCCGGTAGAGATATGATATGAGTGAGTTCACAGGAGAACTCCTCAAAGGCAAATGATTCATATTCGGGATTGATTTGAGTGAGTTCACTGGGGAACTCCTCAAAAGTGAATGATTCATAATCGGGGAGAGAATTATGAGAATGAGAAGTGGTAATACCACTAATCTTCTCTCCCATATGATCAAAATGGAACATTTGCAATTCGGAATAGAATCATCGGACAAAAGTTCACTATCCTCAAGAGGATAGGATATGAAGTAGGCTTTTCATTAAAAGCCTCGATTCTAGAAATGAGAAGATTAACATTCAATAATGTAAGGCGAAGAGATTCGTCTTGGATTATTCTTCATCATTCTCTTCTCCTAAGTGACTAGCTCGGAAGGTAATTCCTCCATATAACTTATGTCTCCACAAGATAAAGAATAGTCCTCATCGAATCGAGAGAACATCCCGGTATGATCATTTTGGAAGACAAGAGGAGGAGGATATCACACACATGATCAAGAATTCTGTGACTCTCTTGGGATTGGGACAAGGTTCTCGACACTAGACTTTATGAATTAGTCCGATTCCTTTTCATGAGCAGTGTCAAGATGCTCGTCCCCCATGCTCGGAGAGTGAGTGTGAACCTCGGGTGTGAAAGCGGTTGTTTGAGAATGAATCTCAACTGTTGGGATATCATCGATGAACTTGATGAATCTTTATAGAATTGAAGGATATCAAGGGTAACTTCATCATCATCTTCATCGAGAAGAGCGACATTGCGAAATATAACACGTGTTTTGGTTGCTTGTTCTTGACAAATAATTCCTCCATACTCTTTTCGTTTCTAGCATCTCGTTCTTTTGCAAGTAATTCTCCATGGTTTCTCACCACTCACTTGATTCTTAAAGTTTTGAATCATATCATCAAGTGTTTTATTACGGTTTCAAGATCTTGGGAAATTTCTTTAGCAGCAGGCTCGGTGGAGTTTGAACCGTATGGTCTTTGTGGAGGTTGGAAATTGTTAAACTTGTGAGAGTCATGATTGTTACAAGGAAATGGATTCCCTATTTGACAATCGAGTGAAGTGGGGACCTCCGCAGTACTCATATGATAAAAGCTGTTGAGTGCTGGATCGGTGAATTATGTTGATATTGGTCATAACCAAAGTTACGAGCATCACGGAAGCTGTTCACGAGATAAATGTGTTTCGGATTGACACTCAAATCCTTGGTGAGGACCTCCACAAAATTCACAGTGATTATGTTGATTATATGAAGATAAGTCGGTGTGGTGGGTAATTGGAAAAGTTTGAGGGGTCGTTAAATGAGTTACGATTAGGATCATAATCAAATGAATTCCTCGAACCACAAAACAAACAACTCCGTTCGAATATCATTACCTTTATCTGCACGTACACAGTGACATGGTGAACCAAAAGAGGCTCACCACAACCGCACAAGGAATAACGATTTCATTTGAGAGTTACGAGAAGGAATCGGTTTATTCAAAGAATCAACAAAACCAACATGGTGATCCGAATGACTATCGAGTCTCGAAGAACATTTTGAAAAATCCGGAGGTAGGACAAGTGGTGTGCTCAAGAGCTAGCAATTTCCACCATTTCCGTTATGGTCTCGGTTACGGTTCTTGAGAAAGCGTGAAGATTAGGCAAGTCATTCTTGCTAGTCACCGGTCTAAATTACGCATGTTTGCTTTTAAGTAAATCGTGAAAGTTTAGGATCAATTCTAGGCGGCTTAGAGCAATTGAGGTTTAGATCTTTGGATAACCGTAGGTTGGACGTATTAGCACTTCCATTATCGAGAGGAAGTACGGTCCTTTATCACCCGGGTTTCGTTCCATTTCCCTAGCGCGAATTAATGGATCATCACGAACAACACGATTCTTGACATTTGCGATAAAGTGCAAGAAGTTTTCAACCCGTGCAGTCGTCGTGGTCGAGAGATTCCATGAGAATAGAAAAGTTAGAATCAAATGGATAGAGGGTAAAGAGATAAAGAATCAAAAAGGATAAGAGGGTAAAGAGGAATATTTTTGGATAAACATTTTGTAAAAATAAGAAAGAAAATCTTTTGGGTTTTTGTGTTAGTTGGCTGATTTTAAAATGTTTTGGGTTTTGGATTTTTATAAGAAAATATAAACATATAGATGGTATGAACAAGGAGTGAATATTCAAATCACTAATCGCTAAGCGTAAGACTATTAGCTTGCTCCCCGTGGCGCGCAAAATTTGATCTGCTCAGGCAGTCAAGTTTTATCACATGAGCTAACCCGACTTGTGAATGGCCAACCGTAACAAACTTAAAGCACGGAAACAAATGCAATGAAGTCCAGGAGAGTATAGTGTTCCCAGTCGTTATGTCCCAACGGTAACAGGCGAGAATAGTCAAGCGTGTAGTGATCGAGAAGATTTGAGCGGATAAGGAGATATGATTGATTATAACTAAGGAAAAGTTTATAAATTACAGAGGCTTAAATGCAAATTAAAGGAAATTAAAAGATAAACTATATTAAATAAACGCTATCACTATTTGTAAAATCTAATGTTTTGATATTTCTTATATAAAACTTAAATTAAAAACTACTGTGACGTCAAAAGAAAATGTGAAAATAAAGCAATTAATCCTAAAAATATGAAAATGACATTTTACAAACCTAATGATAAAGAAAATTTTAGAAAAAGAAAATTATTTTATAACTATTTATCTAATTATTATTAATTAAAACTATTTTACTTAATTAATAATAGCCTAAAATACAAGAAAATATGAAATAAAGCTAGAAAAATGAAATTATGACTTTGAAAATTTAAAATAACTAAAGAGAATTTTCAAAAGCTGTTTTTATATTTTTCGATTATTTTCTATTTTCTATGAATTAAAAACTATTTAAAACTAATTAATTGCTAAAAATTACAAATTTAACTAAGAAAATCTGGAAAAATATTTTTAACTTTTATATTTATCTTAATCTAGGAAAATGAAAAATTATTTTTTGAACTTTTCGATTTAATTGTATTAAAAGCTAATTAAAATGCTTAAAAGCGATTTAAATGAAGAAAAATAGCAAAATGACCTAGAAAAATATGAAAATTAGGAAAAGTCTAATTTAATATCTTGAATCTAAGAAAATAGAAAAAAGTGGCTGTGTGTAGGAAAATGAAGCGCAATGCAAGTGCTTATGTATTAAACCTTGAAATAAGCAAAGGTTCCAAATGAGCACCAATCCAACACGAGAAGTTATAATATGCTAAAAGTACTTAAAACAACTTATATCAACTACTCTTAACCTCTAGTTGCAAACTTAAGCAGATTTGATTATTTGAGTAAAAGTGCTAAAATCGGGTTTTGGGTGCCACTATGGCTTAAAAATAAGCTAACCAATAATTTGAAATCAAAACGATTATTGGAACCTAAACTAGACCTGGTTGGTTACTTGTAAACCAAAGACAAGACCAAGAGAAGCTCAATTGAGCTACGTGCAAGTTTGCGCAAACCTGTCTTGAGACTCGGTGTGACTTAGTCGGTCTTGCATAGCATTTGCCCTCTTTGACAAGACATTTTAGACCTTCTAAAAATTGATAAAAATCTATAAAAATCATAATAAGGAACTAGACCAATTGAAGTTTATAAACCCAAAGTTTCACTTGGATTTGACCCGAAATGAAGCAATGAAAAATCTCTACAGTTGGAGTCTGTTGAGATTTTCAACATTTTGACTTTGTGAAATTGAAATGTTGACTTTAATGAACTTTAATCTTGATTTATAGATTGAATATGATGTTTATGTTAAATTAAGACTATTGCAAGCTATGCTAATGATATCGAAACATGATTGACTTTTGCCTTTCAAAAGTCCATGAGTTATGCGAGTTAGGACATTTTAAGAAGGATTTTGACTTTTACTCAAATAAGATTAAAACTCATGGCGCATTGGTGCTAATATGCCTAAGTGAGACTCGAGCATTAGACCTTAGCGGTTTACGACCCTCTAGCTCAATGTTGACTAGAACCAAACCACTACTTATAATGTCTAAAAGGAAATTTTAACTAACAATTATTAAATCTAAATCAATATGACCTTTAACTATAATCTAACAACTATATTACCAGCGACTAATGTACCATTAACACTTATAATACACGAAATAAGCTAATCTATTTATTGACTCAACAGTTAATGAAAGCAGTTTGATATTAGTTATGAATTAGTACTCATAAGAATTCCGACTTATAAGCGACAACGAGAACCAAATGACTACTTATAATCAATATCAATCCCGATGCGCTCTGCATTAGCCCAACATCATTCCATTTCCAAATGCACCGGTTTGACTTTCGTTGACCATGTGCCATTTTACTTGAATCGAGTTATGATCTTTACCTAAAGCTATAATAAGCTCAAGTGAGCTTGTTTGAACTATAAATAAGCTAGTTTAAGTGAAATTCAAGACCTTGTAATCGATTTTATGGGGGCTTAAAATAATGAAACTTGGAACAAACCTTGAATTGATACTCAAAAGCAGGTTTATAATGATACAACAACTCAAGTTTAATACAATCTGACTTAAAATTACAACTTAAATCCTATTTAAGACATGAGGATTTTAAAAGCGACATACATTAATATTAAAACTAACTACTACCTTCTTCCTTCTCTTTCTTCCTTTTATACACCAACATGCTTTTCTCGCTCCTACGATTGATTCCCTTGGTTTTAGGACCATTGGATCACTTGGTTTGATAATGGCCATTGATTTGGTTTTGGCGGGAAAAGTGGTTTTGACCACAGGGCTCTGAGACTGCAACTAGGGGGTGGAGTAGGTATGATGATGAGGGTGAGAGAGGAAGGGATAAGGCCTGAGGTGGGAAGTGATTGGTGAGTGTTGCAGGGATTGCAGTCAAGTGGGAGGAAGGAGAAAGGTGTGGCGGGATAAGGTTGGTTTGACTGATTTTGACCAGGGGTCCAAAAATAGGTGGCAGGGGTCAAAAGGTGAAATGGCAGGGGGTCACAATGGTAATGGCGGGGTCTAAATGCAAAAGTCGAGGCTTAGTTTATTATTATAGGGACCATTTGTAATTTAAAATTGGAGGGACCAATTCGCCATTATTCCAAAGTTGTCACAAGGACCAAAGCCGACAAGTTCAATAGTACAAGGACTAGTTTTGACATTTTCAATTTTCAAGGACTATTTGTGACAATTTCAAAACTTGAGGGACTAAAGTTGTAATTTTGCAATTTTGATTTTAAGGACCAATTTGACAACTCATGAATCCCTAAGGACTTAAAATGATATTTTTCTTTATTTTGATTTACGGACTGTTTTTGACAACTTTTGAAACTTGGGGACTAAAGCGCCAATTATGCAAACTTGATACTTTTTCACAGTTTTGATATTTTGCATTTAAAACACATAAAACACTTGTTGTGATATTTTTATCATTTTGATGCATTTACAGGTGTTTCGGATGTTTTGCAGTTTAATTGGTACAAAATGATGAGTATTTAGACCTTCATGATCGACTTCTGAGTCCGAACTTGTCTAAGAAACCACCGAGAAGATAGTTGATTAAGTAATCGGTTGCAAACCGCTCGTGATAGACAAAAGAGTTATGCCGATAAGAGGCGTAAACCATTAGAATTTCGGGTTGGAGATGGTGTTATGTTGAAAGTTTCTCCTTGGAAAGGGTGGTTCGTTTTAGAAGCGTGTGTAACACCCCGAATCTGGTACAACGGAAGACTTAATCAAGTTTTAGGCGTTACTATTGGATTGGTATCGCACACAAGTATAGCAAAAGATAGTCATTTATCATTCAAAACCAATCCCAATTTAGTTAATCGAACATTTAATCGAAAGAGTAAATATTAGGCCCAAAACATAGTTTAATAAAATAGGTCCCATAGTTTATCAGTCGAAATGATCCTTGAACCCGCCTTCTTGCCAAGCTTCCACCGTTAAGCGTATTCAAACATCTCTCGAAACACGAGAAATCATGCTAAAAGGTGGAAACACTTTGGTGAGTTCATAGGTTTAAGTTCAACAAATCATAGTGGACTGTAAGAGTTGATTTGCTATGCAAGACCTAGATAGATAAATACGGTTTGCACACCGATCCTACGGATCACGGTCATAACACATGTCCGCATCCGGGGACTACTCGGCCCAACGACTCTAGTCCGGCCTTTGTCGTGGCAAAATCTAGAACAATTGCCAACCCGGACTAGGTCGGTAGAAGTCTATTCTTAGTTAGGCGCGGTTAAACCTAGACTAAGGCAACAACTACTGCGCATCTATCTAAGCGATCGGGCATATAAGCAAATCCAAATAGTTTTAACGGTCCAAAAGCAGTAGCAAGATTCTCACTTTGAAATAGTTCAAAGCGTAGTTAAAGCGTATATAAAAGTGGGGCTATGAAACTACTTCGAGCAATCAGCGCATGCAATCAGCAGCGCAAATAAACACTAGCGAGAAGATAACGGTATCATGACACAACAACTATCGACTCGGCACAACCTATTAATGTAGACCAACTTTAATATATATATTCCTCAAAATCAACGTTATCTACCCCAATATATTCCATTTCTTTATTTCCAAAAGCGTCTCGTTTCACCATTTAATCCTAGTGTTTGGTATTCCTCATGTGGGTGTATCGATTCAATATGATGCCATGAATGTACTCAAACAACCAATATATAACTCAATGCGACACAATGAGACCTCTAAACAATAAGCTCCATAGTTCAATAAGTTTGAATAAATAATAGATCTTATCGATTAAATCGACTCGATAAACTCATTTATTTATTAGTGTGCTATTATCCCATAAATCAATCGTATCCTAAAGAGTCATAAGGATAAGTCACCCATTAATAAGGTTATCCAGCGTACCTATCGGGCTCTTATTAGATTAAATCGACCTAATAAGTCCGCTGCCACGTGGATCAACACTATAAATGCTAGGTTATCAGTAACCCATGCCTAGCAAGAAGTAAATAATTACTTAACTAATATTAAATGTCCACATTTGAGATTTACCGATAGCGATGTACTCGAAACATTAATTACTTATTTATTACAAAACATTTCCAATTTAGTGGTTAGTTTCCATTTAAAAATAGTAAATAACAAGATAAATCTTGTTATCGATATTTTGGTACAAAATCATTATTATTTACATTTCATAGTTCTATTAGCATTTCATGTATAATATATATTTCGTCAAATTCCATTATTAGTTTCATAGCGTTATTCATTTCGAGTCCACGAGCACGAGTCATAACTTCTCGACTTTTAATCAATCAATAGTCCAAATTATACTAAAGTCCATATTACTGACTTTGTCGGAGTCAACTATTGACTAAAAAGTCAAAGTGGCCGACGTAGCTCAAAGTCAACAATATATATCAAGTCCATGTAAAAGTCACAATATCGCAATTCAATTCTAACCAACTCAAAACAATCTAGCTTGACCAATCAATCGACCAAATATACTGAAACCAATGTTATGACCTAATGGTCATGACACGGTCGTGATTAAGACCACGTGAGCCAAACAAGCTCTAGAAGCTTTTGGCTCCCGCGTCTCATCAAACCTCAACTACATCAACCAACAAGCTACCAACTCGACCGACTCGGACCCATGACCCAGTGGGTCGCGTCACAGCAACCAAAGTCTCGTCACGTACCTCTTGTGGCTCGATCACCACTCAACTCAATCCAAACACTACCAAATCAATTCCACAACACCCAAAACCAATCATTCAAGCTCCAACACAATTAAACACAAAACCCGTCATCTATCTTAACCAAAATATGCAACTAAACCCTAAATGCACAAACCCGTCAAATTGATACACACGCATTTACAAACACTAATTACTTGTTTATTTAGTTACTAATTAGCTTTAATTTCATATTCCACCCAAAGCCCCAAATTTAATCCTTAGGTCGAAACCCTAGATGTCAATTTGTGGCTTTATATTCTCTAACAAGCTCAAAACTTGTTCCATTTACCTTATCTAATCACCGATTGCAAAACTCACTTGAAACCTAAAAGTATGAATCTTGATTCAAAGATTTGAAAGTGTTATTGAAGTCAAATGGGCGTGTAATATATGGTTGGAAAGAGAAACGAGATCTTTGATTTGGTGGTGGAGGTGTATGGTGACCACCGTGGTGGCGGAGCGATGGCGTGACTAGGTGGTTTAGGGTTAGGGTATTTAGAGATGGTGTAGAGAGAAAGAACTAGTGTGTGTGTTTTTAGTGAGAGAATGAAAGAGGTGAAATGGGGATTGGGTGGGGTATATATACTGAGCCACTAGGGACCTCAAAATAATTATTTTGGAGGAGGCGTAGCTTCAAGAGAGAGGGAGTCGGGAGTTGTAATTTTAAGTAACTATCCGTTCACCCATTCCCGAGCTCACATATTGTCCTCGAGTGTCCCTTAACGTTTATTCAACTTTCTAACATCGTTATTCACGTTTTCACGAGTTTTGACTATTTATTTGTCAATTTTGATTCTGGTCTAAAAGTTACAATAATTCTCGTTTTAGGCTTTTCTAGTGCCGAATCGAATAGTGCCTACCAAATAGAGTTAAAACTCATCGACAACTCATTTAATAATGAAATAATCCATAAAACCAATAGGCGATATAAAATCAAGTCATGGTTTATAAAGATAGTGATAAAGGCAAAAGCTCGGTTTAGTTTAACGTAATGCGGTAACCTAAAATAGACTCCACTAAATTGCCGATTGTCTGGCGTGGAAAACTCAATCCCGATTTATTGGTCCCTTCCAATCACGGAAAGAATCGGACCGTAGCATACCGCTGAATCTACCATCGAGACGGAGTAGTGTACACAATGTCTTTCATGTTAGTAACCTTAAGAAATGTCTTTCGGAGGAAAACATAGTTTTGCCTTTAAGAGATATTCGTATTGATGAGAAATTGAATTTTTGAGGAACCGATTGAGATTATGGACCGTGAGATCAAAAGGGTGAAGAATAGCCGTATTCCGATTATTAAGGTTCGTTGGAACTCCGGCATGGACGGAGTTCACTGGGAACGCGAGGGCGTTTCCGTAGGAAGTATCCTAAACTTTTATGACATCAAGCAACTGGAGTGAAACCGGGACGGGTTTCTTCGAGGTTGGGAGAGCTATGACAAGCGGCAATTTAGGAGTCTATTTTAGGTAACCGCATTCGTTAAACTAGCAGACTTTTGCCTTTATCACTATTTTATAAACCACGACTTGATTTTATATCGTATGTTGGTTTTATGGTTTATTTCATTATTAAATAAGTTATCGTATGAGTTTTAACTCTATTTGGTAGGCACTATTCGATTCGGCACTAGAAAAGCCTAAAACGAGAATTATTGTAACTTTTAGACCGTAACTCGAAAATTGACAAATAAATAGTCAAAACTCGTGGAAAAACGTAAATAACGATGTTAGAAAGTTAAATAAATGTTGTGAGACACTCGGGGGACAATATATTAGCCCGGGAATGGGTAAACGGGATAGTTACAAAAAATTACAACTCCGACCCCCCATTTCTTACTATGGCCGGCGCCCCCCTCCTCCAAAATATTTATTTTGAGGTCCCTAGTGGCCTAGTATATATACCCCATCAATTCCTCATTTCACCTATTTCATTCTCTTACTAAAAACACACACAACATACCTTTCTCTCTAAAAACCTAAGCAGCCACCTTACAAGGTCCGACCACTATTACGCCACCACGGTCGAATTCCGTGAGTGAGCACACCTCACTACCATCTTGAAGCTCTCTTTCTCCTCTTTCCAACCATATATAATACTCATACTAAAACCTTCATTAACACCCTCAAATTTAAAGATTAAGATTCGGATTTTTAGAGTTTCAAGTAGGTTTTGCAATTGGTGTTTGAATAAGGTAAATGGAACAAGTTTTGAGCTTGTTTGGGCAATAATAAGCCACGAATTGAATTCTAGGGTTTCGACCTAAAGATGAAATTTGGGGCTTTTGGGTGGAACATGAAATTAAGTCTAATTAGTGACTAAATAAACAAGTAATTAGTGTTTGGTAAATGTGTGGTGTATCAATTTGATGGGTTTATGCATTTTAGGTTTAGGTTCATCTTTTTGGTTAGAATAGATGATGGGTTTTGTGTTTGGTTAGTGATTGAAGCTTGAATGATTGGATTTGGGTGTTGTGGAATTGATTTGGTTGTGTTTGGTTGTGAAACATGGGACGTCACGAACCACCGAGGCCCGTGCGTGGCTCATGGTTGGTGTCGTGACCCACAGGCGCGACGGTCCGGGTCGGGTCGATTTGGTAGCTTGTTGGTTGATGTAGTTGAGGTTTGGATGAGGCGTGGGCGAAAAGCTTCTAGAGCTTGTTTGGTTCACGTGGTCTTAAGCTGACCGTGTCATGACCATTAGGGTCATAACATCGGTTCGGTATATTTGGTCGATTGATTGGTTGGCGAGATTGTTTTGTGTTGGTTTGGGATTGAATTGCGATATTGTGACTTTTAATTTTGGACTTGATATATATTGTTGACTTTGAGCTACGTCGATTGTTACTTTGACTTTTTAGTCAATAGTTGACTCTGACAAAGCCGTGTTTATGGACTTTAGTGTAATTTGGACTATTGATTGATTAAAAGCCAAGAAGTTATGACTCGTGCTGGTGGACTCGAAACGAATAACGATATGAGATTAATATTGAAATTTGGCGAAATATATTTATACATGAAAATGCTAATAAACTATGAAATAGAAATAATAAATGGGCTTTTGTACCAAAAATGTCGATAACAAGTCTTATATTGTTATTTACTATTTTTAAATGGAAACTAACGACTAAATTGGAAATGTTTTGTAATAAATAAGTAATTAATGTTTCGAGTACCGTTTATCAATAAATGTCAATTGTGGACATTTAATATTAGTTTAAGTATTTAATTGCTTCGTTGTGTGCATGGATTACGGATAACTAACATTAATAGTGTTGACCCGCGTGGGTAGCGGACTTATTGGGTTGACGAATCTAATAAGAGCCCGCTAGGTACGTTGGGTAACCCTATTAATGGGTGACTTATCCTTATGACTCTTTAAGGATACGATTGATTTATGGGATAATAAGCGACACGAGTAAATAAATGAGTTTATCGAGTTGACGAATTCGATAAGGTCTACTATTTATTCGAAACTTATTGGACTATGGAGCTCATCGTTTAGAGGTCTCATTGTGTCGCATTGAGTTATATATTGGTTATTGAGTGCATTCATGGCATCATATTGAGTCGATAGTTGTTGTGTTGTGATATCGTTATCTTACGCTAGTGTTTATTTGTGCGTTGATTGCTTAGGTGAGTTTCATAGCCCACTTTTATCTACGTTTTGAACTATTTTGGGGTGAGAATCATGTTCTTGTTTTGGACCGTTAAAACTATTTGGATTTGCTTATATGTATTTGTTTAGATAGATGTGCGGTAGTTGTTGCCTTAGTCTAGGTTTGTAGTGCCTAACTTAGAATGAACTTCTACCTCGACCTAGTCGGGGTTGGCAATTGTTCTAGATTTTGCCAGCAGGTCTTTGGACTAGAGTCATTTGGGCCTAGTAGTCCACGGATGCGGGACATGTGTTATGATTGGTGATCCGGGTAGGATCGGTGTGCAAACGGTATTTATCTATCTTAGGTCTTGCATAAATCAACTCTTCTGAGGTCCGCTGTGATTTTGTTGAACTTAAACCTATGAACTCAGCCAACGTGGTGACCTTTTAGCATGATTTCTCGGTGTTTGAGAGTTGTTTGGATTACTTGATCGGTGGAAGCTTGGCAGAAGGCGGGGTTCAAGGATCATTTCGACTCGATAAACTATGGGACCTATTTTATTAAATCATGTTTTGGGCCTAATAATTATACTTTTGGATTAAATGTTTTGAATACTTAAATTTGGGATTGGTTTTGAATGTTAAATGACTATCTTTTGCTATACTTGTGTGCGATACCAATCCAATAGTGCGCCCAAAACTTGATTAAGTCTTCCATTGCTTAGAGATTTGGGGTGTTACGATCACCTCAAGTATATGTAATCGTTAAAGCTCGTAGTCGTAGTTATTTAATGTTAGTTAGTATTTAGTTTAGTAACACCGTGGAGGATGACGGTCTTTACCACCGTATGCACGATCCACGGCCCGTGGGTGGCGTATCTTGTAAGACGCTATAAATACCCTCTACCTCCCAAGGTAGAGGTTGGGCTTTCAATACCATTTTCTTTGTTTCACATAGTTCCCAGCTGTCTTCTCTTTCTCTCTCTAAAACTTTCTCTCTCTAAACCTTTTATACGCCTCTTTGAATCATGGTATGATGTGTTTGTGAAATCCAAAAGCTTACAATTGGTATCAAGAGCCATGGTTTGATCACTCATCTTTCATGTGCTTGGTTTTAGTAGATTTCATAAGGTTTTTGGGGTTAAAAGTGTTTAGAAGAGTTCGAATCACTTGGATCATTTCTAGCGTTAAAGTTTGGATTTTGATTGTACTTTTGTGTTTAGAATCATCACATGTGCTTAGGTTTTGAATTGGAAGGCTTGAATTATCGTGGTTGGATTGCTTTTGGCTTGTAAAGTGGTTGTTTTTGAAGGTTGTCTTAAGCGAGTTGAGTCTCGTAGTACGTTTCTTCTAAGCGAGTTGAGGTTTGGCCAGAAGCGAGTTGTCACTTCTGCGAGTTGATACTTAAGCGAGTTGTCGCCTAAGCTAGTTACTTTGAAAGCGAGTTGTTTGCTTCAGCGAGTTGTCTCTTAAGCGACTTGTGTTCTTGTGTTCTAAGCGAGTTGGTTTATGCGACTTGTCTGTTTCAGCAAGTTGTGCTCTAAGCGAGTTGGTTTATGTGACTTGGCTATTAAGCGAGTTGTCTCTTTATGCGACTTGTGTTCTATGCGACTTGTCTATTAAGCGAGTTGACCTCAAAGCGAGTTGGTTAGGGTGCGACTTGTCAAGATTCACTACTTGTCTATTGAGACTTGTTACTTCTTCGTGCTACATTTTACTGTTGTTCTTTTGATTTTGTAAAATCCCGTGAAAGAATCAATTTCCCGGTTTAATCAAAGAATAGTAAAATCCGTAGAATCTGTAACCATGTCTAACAACGTACCTACTATTATCTCTTACATTCTTGATGGCGTTCAATTCTTTGGATCCGACACTCGCCTCCTATGCTTGATGCAGGCGATTATGACTCATGGGCTCAACGAATTAGGTTGTCTTGTTTGGGAAAGATAATGGGGTTAACATTCTCAAATCAATTGATGAAGGACCTTATCGATTGAGACTACGAGAGACACTTGGAAAATCTTTGCGGATAGTGCGGTGATCTTAGGTTTGGACAAACCAAAGGCGTATGATGAGCTCGATGATAAGCTTAAAAGAGATACGATCTTGATATCGGGGCTTCAAACATCATACTTGGGTCTTCCAAAAGACATCTACAAGTTAATCAATCACAACACTTGAAGCCAAGGCGGTTTGGGACAACGTTAAGATGCTTCTCTCGGTTACGAATTGACCAAAGAAGCAGGAATCTCAATTGTATGATGATTTTGAGAACTTGAAATGAACCACGGAGAAAGTATCCTTGAATACTATGTGAGGTTCCACAAACTTGTGAATGATATGAGGAATATCAAAATGACCATGTCAAATATTCAGCTCAATTCAAAGTTTGTGAACAACATGAATCCCGAATGGCACAAATTTGTCACCTCACTCAAGTTAACCAAAGGATTAAGGAACACCACTATGAGCAATTGTATGCTTTCCTACTTCAGAATGAGAAGCATGTTGTGTTTGAACGAATGATTCTTGAGAAGTTCAAATCTAATCATGGAGATGCAAGCTCTTGAATGACTCAATTGCATTCTACACCAATGTAGGGATTACTACCAAAGCTTCACAAGTCATACCTCACGGAAATGGTAACCACAAACTCATTCACGATCCAAGTTTTAAGCAACACGGTCTTTGAAGCAACCATGGAATATTTCATCAATCAAGCGGCTCTTATGGTTAAGCAAAATCGAACCTCACTCCACACTAACAATGATATCGAGGCGCATCAATCTACACAATCATGCTATTATCGAGATGGTAAGATCATGGTGCAACCGGTGCAAGGAAGGCAGTATGAGCAAGGAAAGGGTGGAGTAGGTGGAGGTATGTGGCTAATCGAGCAGTGGAAGGAATGCAAATCAAGGAAAGCCAATCAAGTGCTACAACTGTGGGGTAAGGACATATTGCAAGGCTGCACGTCTCAACGCCCTCAAAATGCAGTATTTCGAGACAAGATCTTTGTTGGTGCAAGCTTTGGATGATGGGCGGTTTGGATGAAGAAGAGTTGTTGTTTCTTCTTGAGGAAATGCCAAAACCTATGATCTTTGATGTGGATGAGCAACCAATTCAGGAAATAGGTCACAATCATCAAAATGCCTTTCAAGTTCTTGTTGTGATGCATTAGACTCGATGTCGATGATGAACCCTCGCCTGAACAATCTTCATGCTAGCATTTCACCAATGGTCTCTCCAAAGGTCTCATCACCACGTGAGTTGGTCCATCCAAAGATTCAATCATCTAAGAGGTATTAAAACTATACAATGAAGTTGATGAGCAAGAGATGCATAACAAAGTACA
Organism: Chrysanthemum lavandulifolium; assembly: GCA_022545495.1. NCBI lineage: Eukaryota > Viridiplantae > Streptophyta > Magnoliopsida > Asterales > Asteraceae > Chrysanthemum > Chrysanthemum lavandulifolium. Next base: position 67,752,610 of record CM040246.1, read on the forward strand.
ATCACATGAAACTAATGAATCGGATATTGATAATGTGGGTAATAGTAATATTGTCCCATATGATCAATATGTGATACAAAGTGAAAGTGAGATCGTACCAAGTGATGCATCTTCGCGATCAATGATGACTATGTCTTTGATGAATACTTTGCATGTGCCCTCGATGATTACATTATCTACGAACTAAAGCCTATAAAGAACAAGTTGCCATTTATGAACAACGTGCTAAGTTTGAGTTAACTACCGTGAGTAGGAAATGGATGACCAAATCGTACAATTATTAGAAAAGGTAATTTTAGGGAAGAAATATTAAAACAAGAGATAGATTCCTTAAAGACAAACTAAACAAAAGCATTAAGCAAAAGCAAGAACTTCAAGAAAGTGTTAAAGTGCTTAAGCAGAATTTAATGCTAAGGAATCAAAACTTTTAACCGATTTTTCCAACCTAAAACTTTGAAAACAAGCTTGAAAACAAGTTATGCGTACAAGGGAATACCATTGGATGCTCACATGATCACTAAGCACGAGTCTTAGCGATAAGCATAGTATTCCCTAGTAGAGGAACCATATCCCGAGTATTGTAAAAGGCTAAAGCTTTCCATACGATTGTATATGATGGTAATGAGATCCTCAAGCCTAGGCAAACACCATCATGTATTGGAAGCACGGAAGAGGATAGAAAATTTGAAGATGCCTCTAGGGAGAAAATGGATAAGAAGCTAAAAGATCACGAGTGTAAAAGCAAAACATAACGTTCAAACCCCATGATTACACTAAAGAAAATTGGATTTCCACGAACATGTTTAAGCCTCAAACTCAATTAACCCCAGAACAAGTTTTTGGAAAAGGACATAGATATGCAAAAGCTAATGCACTTGTTAAACAAACACCCCTTATGAAAATGCCTCCAGTGTTGTGTATCCTCCGAGATACACCAATGCATTTAGTTCCTAGAGCTATTCCCACTAAGAGCAAGACCTTAATCGACCTATATGTTGTTTATCAACTATTTGTTGATTTTGAGAAGACATGTGAAAAGAATCACACCTACGGGGATAAGCGAAGGGAGAGGGTTTGAGCAAACTAAAGAATGCTATTTAAGCGAGGTCATACCTTTCTTTAAACAATTAAAGGTCAATTTGAGAGTCTTCAAAGGGATAGACTCGGATATCAAAGAAATGGAAAAGGAATTTGATGCAATGATAGTTGAGGTCAATGATTATGAGCAGGAACTCAAATATAATGAAATTGAAAGGAAGAATCGCCTATCTTAAATGAGAACTTAGTATTGAGTTGTGTGGCTCAAGATGTGTTTTATACTGTTACTAAGCATTCTATTACTGCTTCTCAATTTCATGAATTATCTGTTGCTTTGAAAGTTTCCCATGATCGTGTCATTGAGCTTGAAAACAAAAACTCAAAACTAAATGAGAAAATTGACCAGGATGATCACGATAATTTGGTAAAACATTTTTCTAAGCTAGAAGTTGAACACTTTGATTTGCAACTAAAATATCAACATCTCAAAGAAAATGTCAAAACCTCAAACATCAAGACATCCTCAAATGTTCGAGTTTGATGCGGTTTTGAAATAAACAAACGTGTGAAACGATTCAAGCTCAACTGTAACACGATCGAGAAAGTTGAAAGCCCAATTTCACAATTAAAGGGTGAAAAGAACAATGTGTCTGGCTCCCAAATGCCTCCTCCTTTAGATTCTCAATTTTCTCAAAACTTTCATCTTCAAAACATCATTAACGTATTACAACAAGAAAATGAGAGTTTTATAGAAGAAAATGACAAGGTCAAACGACACTTCAAAGAGTTATACGATTCAATGAAAGTCACTCGTGACAAAAACAATGAAAAAATAACTTCGTTACAAAAGGAAATTGAGAATATGAAGAGTCAGGTAAAAGGGAAAATGCCACTTGTCTTTAATGAGAATGTTGCATCAAAGTCATCTGCAGACTCTAAATATATTGTGACTGTTAAATACATTCCTCCCCATCTTAGAAATAACGAACTTGTGTTTCATAACTATTTCTTTCATCTTAAGGATAGTCTAGAATGTCTCCATGAGATTGTAGAAGAGGATCACATAAATAAGCCACTTGATAGTGAAATTAGGTTTGCTTGCATTCAAAGCAAGCGATCTCGGGGAGTCGTTAGAATGTTTAAGAGCAACATGTCCAAAATCCGTATGTGAAAAGATAAAGTTGTGATGCCTTGCTCTATGCCAGTGTTAAGAAAGTGAACTTTAATGTGCCTTCAGTAGTTCGGATCCAGCACTTCTAAACACGAAATGCAAAAGTAGCAAAACCAACTAATATTCCCATTCCCTACGGAGTAAAAGTGACACCAAAGCGAGCGGTCAAAGCCTCAAGGCAACACAAAGAATGATAGGACCTTGCAAGCTAGGAATGTTCGATGGAAGAGTAGAAGATCACCTTAGGAAGAATGAAACTATGTTGAATAAAGCGAATCATGTTGATTCTAGTGTTAGCTCTAAGCATCTTTGTAATTAATGCATTCTCGCTACTTTTGGCAAAACATGTAATGATGATTGCTTGGTTTACTGTTACTAATCATGTATGTGGTATGAATGATTTGATTAATGTTGTTAAATACCTTGTTAAAATTGTTAATGCCAAAAATCAAGCTAAGAAGGCTAGAAAGCAAAGGCGGAAGAAGGTTAGAAAACATTGAAACCAGGGAAGAAAATTTAGTAATGTAGGCTATCGGTGGATACCCTCTCGGCGCAAATTTAATCTTAATGAGTTGTGCCCTAAATTATCTAAGTCAATGCCCATTAGGAAATGGATGCATACCGGTAGAATTATTCCTTAAAGAAGTGAACATACTTTGAATAGGTCTAATGCGACACTAGCACTACATCTATCCTTAATGATTCCATTGATTACGCTTCGATGTGGGTGTTCCAATCATATTACTAACCAAATGGAACCCATTCTTGCATGGGGATCCCAATTATCTGATTATCCATTCTTGTCGTGTTCAAGCTGCGGGTTGTTCAAATCGATTACGTGGTACTTGGACTCGGGATGTTCCAAGCATATATTTGGAGACCGGTCCGACTCGTGAACTTCATGAGTAAATTCATCGGGGCTATTAGATTCGGAAATGATCATTTGGATCTATTTTGGGTTATGGAGATTATGTTGTTGGAAGTAGTGTGATCTCGGGGTATACTATGTTGAAGGTCTTGGTCATAATTTGTTCTCTGTTGGTCAATTACGTGATTCCGATCTAGGCGGCTTAAAACATACTTGCTTGTTAGAGAACTTGATGGTGTGGAACCTTTAAGAGGAACACGTGGCACAAACCTATACTCACCACTTTACACACATACTTCCCCAAATAGAGAGCCATTTCTCAATAAATAGAGAGCCATTTCTACCTTTCTACTCACCACTTTACACACATACTTCCCCAAGTATTATAACCCTCTAACCTCAGATCCAAGTGATCTATGTAGTTTGTCTTTTGTTTTTGTGTGATCTTCTAGGTTCCTCTTAAAGGCGAGATCACCACTTCTTGAAGACGAACAAGCTCGAGTCCATGAGTTTCCATGCCGTCATCATCAAGACAACTAAGGTTCTCTTGTTGATAGTTCTTCCTTTCTCCATAGATGTTGGGTTGAAGGCATTAGTGAAGGATGCCGAAAGTGTCAAGATGAAAGCATTAGTGAAAGGTGCTTATCGTCGGTGTCAAAGCATTAGTGAAGAATGCTAAAGGAGTCAAGGCAGCGGCATTAGTGAAGGGTGCCAGCGTTGTGTCAAAGGCATTAGTGAAGGATGCCGAAGAATCAAATCAAGTAGCATTTGGGAAGAATGCCTAGGTCGCATAATCGATGAGGTGCATCGTTATACATATAAGTATTTGTTTATTTCCAAGGATGGTGATATCCTTGATGGTGTTGTAACAAGGAGTAGATCTCCTTGAGATTAGGTGTTGTGTTGTGAAGGTTAGTAGTTCCTCCATAGTAATGGAACTAGGTGCTTAGCCTAGTACCTAATAAAGGGTAGGCGACGTTGTGATAGGATTAGGCGACGTTTTGTTAGGTGTGGTTCGCCTTGGTGTGAAGGAACTCGGTATTTAGCTTTGTACCGAAAAAAGGTTAAGCGACGTTGTGAAGGCTTCTCATGAAAAGGAGTTGGTGTAGTGCTTACAAACTCGAGTAGGTGACCGGGGGTGGAGTAGGGCAAGGAAGGTGTCCTTGTGGCGAACCACTATAAATACTTGTGTCGTGGTGATGTGCTTCTTACTCTTTATCTTTCATTACGTTTATATATCTATCTATCAACGTCAACATAAACAACCAAATAGATTAACATAAGTCGATCTAAATATTTAAAGGAAGTTTTAAATTGGTAAAACTATTCAACCCCCTTCTAGTTTTCCACAATTGGTATCAGAGATTCGTTACCAAGTTTCTTAGAGTATGTTGTACTTTAAAAACTTGATACGATCCATGTATGTTTGAAAACTACAAAGAAGGATTCTTTTTGTCATATTTTAAAAATCATTTAATTGTTTATTGTTGGACAATGATAGAATGCTCTAACATTTTTCTTGTTAAGCATTATCCATACTTGGATTTAGAGTTACCAAGAAGATCATGAAGATTCTATCTAAATATTTCTTTTCGCAAAAAGAATGTTTAGTGTTGTTCTTCTCACAACATGAATCTGGAGATTCCAAGAAGATCACAAAACATCTAAATACTTCTTTTCCTAAAAGAATATTTAGCAAAGGTATGATCGTTAATTACTTACTCTTATTAGTAAAATTTTAGTTGCATGATTTATTAGTAATTGTTCAAGTAGTTATCTATATTAAAGTCATCATCAAGAATAGTATTCTTGACTAATTTGTGCGAAATTCACTACCAACTCATAATAATGATATCTTGGTTATTCGATAGCCTCGATCATTATTCATCACAAAGGGTTTATTGACACTTCATCTATGTCAATAAATGTCCATGAAACTTCTTACATTATAATAAAATGGGATTTTATTGTAATGTTTGAAAAAGGTTCCCAAGAATTATGACTAATTCTTAAAAAGGGAACCACGTCTAATAGGAATAGTATTTTAATTTTCAAAACCTCAAACCACAAGCTTTAGAACTTTAACATCAAAACACTAGGCGTTTTAGAACTCCCAAACCAAAGCTATAAAGGAATATTTGAGCTAACTTTTGTTGTCATGCCAGATCCCTACGTTTATACTAGCCGGATCCCAAATGAGAGGGATCCGCGGGATCCGTGCAACAGAAGACAGTATAAGTTAAAGAATGATCACTGTGGATGTTCCAAAACTATACCCACCTCAAAGACTCATGAACAAAAACTCAGGTACTGTTCATAGGAGCAACTTGATCATTCCTCTCAAGCTTAACAATCACTTGTGTAAGTACAATCTTCACTACATTGTTAATTTAGTTCCTTGATTTCTAAGATTACAATTTATTCATCTTTAAGAGTTGGGTTCAAATGGGTTTATCATAATTTATCACCACATTGTTTTCTAAGATAATCTAAATCAAAGAATAAACATTGTTAATACAAATTAAACACATTTCTTGAACTCAACAAAGATGATGAGAAAAAATGTGATCAAACCCTAGGCTACTATTCACAATTAACACCACATTATGGTTGTATTGTTTAGGAACAATCATGCCAAGCAACAAGCAACAAGATTACCAAGACACACAACATACATACCTATGTACCATAGGAAAGATGGATTAAGTCATACGATAGGAAAGCCTTTAAGTTGCTTGAAGGAGACTATTTCACGAAGGTAGAGTTGTTGATCCATCATTTCTTGCAAATACCGACATAAGGAAGTATTTGGAACTATTGGGTTTGATTGTTTATTGGATATAAAGAGCAAATTTGCGGTCTTTGTGCTTGAGTTCTACAAGACAATGGGTATAATTAGAAATGATGATGGGTCCATCTCAATTGAATTCACCATAAATGGACATGAGTACACCCTTTCACTTGAGGAGTTTGGAAGAATAATAGGAGTTCCATATGATGGTGTTTGCATTTATTCAAATGAGTGGTCGTTGGAGGAAATACACTCTATGGTTGATCATCACGCAATTTATCACACGATAATCCCGGAAGCAACTACGGTAAGGGACACCGTGTTTATGCCAAGAGCATCCCCATCAAGGGTTACTAGGAAGTCGAAAGTGATCTATAGGGATCCTTTCCAAATGGAGCTCTCGGAGATGTACGCGTTGTATAGAAAATGGGAAGATGTGATAAGGGAGAATGTGGTATGTCTAGTAGGAAACAAGGATCACCCCAACGCATGTCTAAGCTTCATGATCTATTGTCTAGTGACCGAGACTCGCTTTAACATTGCCTACTACATGGTCAAGAGAATGGCAAGTGTAAGAAGCATGGACAAGATGGTGCTCCCATATGCAATGCTCCTAACCCGTCTTGCTAAATTCATCTTTGCATTAGATCCTCTCCACAAACCTATGACCATAGCTTTTGCAACAAGGTTATGGTACCATTGACCGAGGAAGAACCACGAGGTTTATGGTAGATGGCAAGAGGCCTCACCCACCCTGGATTCCTCGGAAGAAAGGAGAGACCAAGAGAAGGTGAAGGAAGTAGTAATCCACTCGGAAATACCAAACTCGGCCCTTGGAGTATATCAACCAATTGCGGATGTTCTGGTGCATCACCCGAATGGCAACAAACCAAGGAATCTTCAAGTGCTTTGCCAATTTCTTGAAGAAAAAGAGGTAAAGTGGAGGGCGGTGAAGATGAGATGGGAAGAGAGGTAAGGTCTTAGGACCCAAGTGTATAATGAACAATTTCAAATAATGGTTTGTAACACTTTAAACTATGCTCGTAGTATGTAGGTATCGCCATATCTTGGCACTAAACAACTCTAACTTAGGTATTAGAAAAATGAGATTTCGACCCTTGAGTGGTCGTCGTCACACTCATTCTAGGAATTTTAGCTCTTCCTACTTTGCTATACATTGTATTAGTTGTGTTCTTGCATTTAGTCCCCATAGAAACAACTAGGAGAAGCAAAATATTTTGATCACCTCAAAATTGTCTACTAGATCACCTCACACAGTCAAACATAAGATACTAGAGCGAACTAAGTCTTCCTCAAATAGTTGAAAGCCTCACTCTCATCCATGGCTTACCTAGGATATATTTCAAAATATTTTTGATTTATCAACTCGTCAAAACTCACCATAATTCCGCTCCAACACTCACACATTATCTATCATGTGTGATACCACTTAGTTTGGTCTATCCTTTAATTTTAGCAAATTGATCTTAATCATCTTAGACTCAAAATTAGGCTCAAAAATAGTTTTTTCATTTTTTTTATTTTTAAGGATTTTTGTAAATTCTTCTTAGGACTTCTAGGACATGTTACCACCATTTCTCCATATCAAATTAAAAGGTATCCTTGTCAAACACATAGTTAGACTACCCAAAGTAAATTTTCTTGGCCAAAACCATCATTAAGTACCATCACTCATTATGGTTGAGGATTTGAGATGTCAACGACTAAAGACTTCATAATTAAGTCAAAACCTCAAAATCCATTGATAATAAACATTACAAAAGCATAATCATTTCACCTAAAAACACTGCTTTGACAATAGGATCCACAGTCTTTAACGGCGGATCCTATTTGAGAAGGATCCATGGATACGGATCTGCATTAAAGCTTCAATCATCTTCCATATTCAATTTTAAGTTACCTTTTGGTTCTCTAACCACTTTTAGCATTCATTTATTATCCTCCAGAGGTGATCAAAACCTTAAGAGCATGCTTAGTCCTCTAAGTGGTCAAGAATTTAATTTCCTAATTCAAATTATCCTTTATAAACCAAACAACTTTAGGCTTAAGGCACTATCCTCACTTATCTTTCAAAATCGGCAATTAGAAACTCACATTAGCATCATCATCACCATGACTAAGGCTCTTAGCAACAACTCCTCAACCTTAGGATCATCCAAAAAAAAGGGTCAAATGATCCATGAAATCTCTTCCACGAAACATCCCCATTAGAGATAATGATACTAGAACCTCATCTCACCAAATTCATCCAACAAAGGCTAAGAGAACCGCAAGGATTAGCATAAAACCTTTGAACTAGAAAAGGATCATCTAGTTCAAAACCAAACATAGCTAGTTCTAGCAAGCCATCAAAACCTTCATTCCTTGAGCATGGAATGAACTCCTTGAATAAGCCTCTCCCTCACCCAAACATCTACTCATTGGATCATTCACCACCAAGAACCTCCCATTCACCAACCTTTTCATTGAATAGGGAACCACCAACAACACCAACTAGCCCATCATGGGAGACAAGGAACAACCTTGATCATATGGAAGAAGTTCCATTACCACCCTCATTTTTAGAACCTCTTCCTACATCTCAAAATGAAGAGCCACAATCACACATAGAGCCTCCTCAAAATATCCATTTCCTCGGGGTCCAAACCAAGACAATAATTGTCCAAATTGTCTAAACACTCAAGGACTTGTTCAAGAAGCACGAAATGAGATACATTTCATGTTTAATCATCTTCTTGCAAAGTTGGATCAAATCAACAAGTCCACTCATCCTAGACTCAAGCACATTGTAGCTTTTCTTAAGTCTAGTAACTAGTTAGTATTAAGTGGTACTTGTATGTCCTAGTTCATTCTCTTAGTTTTAGAGATTAGTTTGGTTATCTCTCGGTTTTATTGAATGAATACTTATATGCTATGATTATTTTGTGTTTTGTGTTTGTTATTGCACACATATATCATCTCTTCATTAGCATTGTTTGACACATCTTCCTTCTTGAGGAAGCTGTCACGGATAGCGGATCCTCCTAAATGCCTAGGCGGATCCCCAAGAAGGGAACCGTGGGATCCGTGATGCTGAAGCACAAAATTCTACTAACTTGAGTTTTATTTGCAGGAAATTATGCACTATACTCTTGCTTTCTAACCTTTACTTTGTAGATTTTCAAAATAATACATGAAGATTTTTGACACCATAAAGCTAGGGGAGCTTTGTGTCAAGCGATATTGCAAAAACATTTGCAATTTAATCCGTTTTGGATTATACTTCATGATACCCCATTGCATCTTTGCAATCTTCAAGGGGAGCACGTTTTCGTCATAGGCGAACCATTTGCAAACATATTTGCAAACACAATTAGTTTATTTTACGTCATATCCTTGACGCCCTCTCAAAGGGATCCGTCACTTGCTCTCTTTATATTTTTACATTTTTTTCTTATAAAATTGTGTTAGTTTCTTTAACACTTTTGTTTCTACAAAAGGGAGAACAAAATAAAACTACTAATTCAAACTTGCTACAATTTTAGCTTTTACTTAAAATAATTTTACGTTTGTCATCAACAAAAGGGAGATTGTTAATACAAATAAACCGTAAAAACGTTTATTTATCTTTTATGATCTTCTAATGTTTTGTCGATAACAAGCGTAAAATCATTTAAACGAAACAAATATAATCGTAAATAGTTTGAGTCAATAATTTCCTAACACTACGTTTTCACATAAAACACTAAAACAAATATAAGTGATTTTATGATTTAGATATATATGTACAACAACTAGTGTTTACATATTGGGTTGTATATACTTAAACTAAGTATACCAAAATGGGTAAAACAAGTATATACTAAAATGGGTAAAAATAAGTATATACCAAATGGGTAAAACTAGCAAATGGTATTGACCCATAACCCATGGTTTTATATATACCACTTAACCAAGTTCATTATATCTAGAAAAAAACCATGGATCAACCCATAACCCATGACCCATGACCCATAACCAAAAATACCCATGGGTAAGAGGGCGTTCCACGGATCCACTGCTTTGTGCTAGCGGATCCACTGTGGGAGGATCCATGAAGCGATGAAATTTTCTATATAAATAGAGAGCCATTTCTACCTTTCTACTCACCACTTTACACACATACTTCCACAAGTATTATAACCCTCTAACCTCAGATCCAAGTGATCTATGTAGTTTGTCTTTTGTTTTTGTGTGATCTTCTAGGTTCCTTTTAAAGGCGAGATCACCACTTCTTGAAGACGAGCAAGCTCAAGTCCATGAGTTGCCATGCTTCATCATCATCAAGACAACTAAGGTTCTCTTGTTGATAGTTCTTCCTTTCTCCATAGATGTTGGGTTGAAGGCATTAGTGAAGGATACCGAAAGTGTCAAGATGAAAGCATTAGTGAAAGGTGCTAATCATCCGTGTCAAAGCATTAGTGAAGAATGCTAAAGGTGTCAAGACGAAGGCATTAGTGAAGGGTGCCAAGCGTTGTGTCAAAGGCATTAGTGAAGGATGCCGAAGAATCAAATCAAGTAGCATTTGGGAAGAATTCCTAGGTCGTATAATCGATGAGGTTCATCGTTATACATATAAGTATTGTTTATTTCAAGGATGGTGATATCCTTGATGGTGTTGTAACAAGGGTAGATCTCCTTGAGATTAGGTGTTGTGTTGTGAAGGGTAGTAGTTCCTCCATAGTAATGGAACTAGGTGCTTAGCCTAGTACCTAATAAAGGGTGGCGACGTTGTGATAGGATTAGTTCTCCTTGGTGTGAAAGAACTCGGTGGTTAGCCTAGCACAAGTATAAAGATTTGGCGACGTTGTGTTAGGTGTGGTTCGCCTTGGTGTGAAGGAGCTCGGTATTTAGCTTTGTCTGGGAAAAGGTTAAGCGACATTGTGAAGGCTTCTCGCCATAAGGAGTTGGTGTAGTGCTTACGAACTCTCGAGTAGGTGACTCGGGGAGTGGAGTAGGGCAAGGAAGGTGTCCTTGTGGCGAACCACTATAAATACTTGTGTCGTGGTGATGTGCTTCTTAATCTTTATCTTTCATTACACGTTTATATATCTATCTATCAACGTCCAACATAAACAACCAAATAGATTGACATAAGTCGATCTAAATATTTAAAGGAAGTTTTAAATTGGTAAAACTATTCAACCCCCTTCTAGTTTTCCACAAATACTTTGAATCTCGGGACAACATCCACTCTACTACTTCAGCGAGGTTGCTCTAATCCGTCCAACACAGTCAATCCATCCATCTCTATGTTGTTATCTCACGGGCTATACGAGATCATTCTTCATCATCATCAACTCTTCAATCTACAAGCGTACATCTTTGGAAGCGTTCTTTGCGATCACGAGATGAAGAAAATCCTTTGCCACTCGGAAGATGCACCTTTTGAAAATATTTTGCCCGATCCATCATCGAACCATCTTCATCGGGGAAAACAACTTTGCTACATCGGTTCCTCAACCACAACCACACGAGCAATTCATAAAATGGACACACGATCATCCATTGGATAATATCATAGGGATCCTCTCATCCGGTATTCACCGTAAGCGACTTGCAACGGATGCCTTATGGTGCATCTTCAATTCCATCTTGTTAAAGTCGAACCAAAGATCTCAAAACCGCAATGTCATAGGACAATTGGTTCAATGCAATGGGAAGAAATTCATGAGTTTGACCGACTTGATGTTTGGGAATTAGTACCGACTCTGAGTGTGCTATGATCATTGCTCTCAAATGGATCTTCAAAGTGAAACTTGATGAGCATGGGGATGTATTCAAGAACAAGGCAAGACTCGGTGCAAAAGGATATCGTCAAGAGGAGGTATTGACTTTGAGGAATCATTGCTCGGTTGCGTATTGAGGCAATCGAATCTTCTTAGCTAATCTTGCTAGTAAGAACATGGTGGTTTATCAAATGGATGTAAAGGCGCCTTTCTTAATGGAGATCGAAAGAAATCGTGTCGTCAATCAACGAAGGTTTTGTGGATCTGAGCGTCCTACTCACGTCTATCGCTTAAAGAAAGCTCTCTATAGTGCGAAACAAGCTCCAGGGGCGTGGTATGATATTCTGTCAAAGTTCCACTTATCTCTGGATTGACAAAGGCGATGGATCCCATTGTTCACCGAAGTCGGCAAACATTTAATCCATGTTCAAATCTATGTAGATGATATTATTTTGCCTCGACCAACCCTCTTGAATGTGACCGTTTTCAAATGAAATGGGCTCCAAATTTCAAATGTCTATGATGGGACAAATGTCATTTTCTTGGGATTACAAATTTCACAAAGTCCGGAGGCATTTTATCAATCAATCTAAATATGCTAATGAAATTTTAAAGAAATTTGGATTTGACACTTGTGACACCGTTGACACTCCCATGGTGGGCGTACCAAGCTGGATGAGGACCACTCGGGGATCATGGTAGATCAAATGAAATATCGTAGTATGATTGGATCACGATGTACCTCACAACCGATGACACGATATTACATTCATTGTATGCATGTGTGCTAGATACCGGGCTAAGCCTACCAAAAAGCATCTTGAAGCGGTTAAGCGGGTCTTCGGTATCTCAAGGTACCATTAACATGGGACTTTGGTATCAGAAGGACACCAACATGTCACTAACGACATATGCGGATGCAAACCATGCGGGGTGTCAAGATACTGGCGTCGAAGCACATTAGGTGGTGCTCGATTCTTGGGAGAAAAACTTGTGGTGGTCTTCTAAGAAACAAATGAGTACGTCAATATCCTCTGAGGTGAATACATCGCCATGTCATCTTGTTGTGCTCAAATCCTATGGATGAGATCGACTATCGACTATGGCTTTGACTTCAACAAAATTCCTGCGTACTATGATAACAAAAGTGTCATTGCTCTCTCCTGCAACAACGTTCAACATTCAAGAGCAAAGCACATCGACATTCGACATCATTTCATTCGAGAACAAATGGAAAAGGTGTGGTAGAACTCTACTTTGTGAGAACCGAATATCGACTAGTGAGACATCTTCACTAAAGCACTCCCGAGAGCGTTTCGAGTTAATTCTTCCCGTTTTGGACTTAAGAGTCTTCAACCGAAACACTCAAGCGTCTTCAAGAGAGCGAGGAGTAATGGCATCTATTCATCTATTCATCTATTCCTTGTACATATTTTCATCAAAAAAAAAAAAAACAAAAAAATTATAAAACCAACAAAAGAAAATAGAAAAATATTAAACTTTCAAAAATCCATAAAAAAATTTTAAAAAATCGAAAATCTTCAAAAATATTTTCATTTTGGTCTTGATCTTTTTATTCGATTTCATCTACGGTCTTTGAGTTGTCATTCAAAAGAGTGACACGGTGAGTTCGAATGTACATAAATTGTTTAAAAAAATTGAGATGGAGAAAAATGGTGGCTTCTTGTTATTTGAGACGGTAACACGTGTTTAAAAAGAAAAACGAAGCATGCTTTTACATTTTTTAAAATCTTATGCTCGATTCTAAAAACCAAATGTTTTCGGCAAAAGACAAATGTTTCTTTCACAAATATTTTTCCTTACAAATCTTCTTACGAAAAATATTTATCATCTAATGAAAACATATTGCTTTGAAAATAACTTGGACCATGTTTACGAAAATCATCTGGGCTTATTATTTGACAAAATCTCTAACACTCGATCAACAACTCATGTCATTGATTGGGGAGGAGAATGATTTCAAATCGATCAAAAATGTTATTTTCAAACAATTGTACGTAAAGAGCAAGGTCTACTTTTGGACAATAAAAAGAACAATGTTTTATATAATGGATTCAAGACCTTGGCTAATGTTATGTTTGCAAAAGATATTTATGCATTTTTGAACAATGGGTTTAAAGTCTCAAAATCTTATCCTTATCAGTTAATTTTTTTTCAAAAGCAAGTCACTATTCTCCTCAAAGTTTTCAAAATTTAATTTAAATCAATAGAGATCACAAATCTCAAAAATTTTGAAAATTGCGATCGGGGGAGAATTTTTAATTTAAATTGGATTTAAACTGATAATTCGATAAATGGTTTTATAAGTGATTAACAAGCTCTCCTCCCTTCATGTGCCAAACGATTTCAAATTTTCCATAGGGAGCATCTATATCAAACCAATAAGGATTGAATCGTGATTGACTTGTCTCTAAGTGCGGGTTTTCCTAACATGTGCAAAAACTTTCGAATCTCGATGCACATCTTGAGGGGTGCAAATTTTGAAAACCATCCTTTCCCAAAATATCTTTAAGCGTATTTGAAACACTAATTTTGATCGGGAAGGTGATGTCGATATTTTAGAAAATATTGATCAAAGAAGTGAATTCTTCCTTTGCCTCCATGTGCCAAAATGATTTCAAACATCGATGCACATGTTGAGGGAGCCTTTTTCTAAAATATCAAAACAATTCGGTACAAAATGCTTTGATAATATATCACAAGTACCGGATTGATTTTCAAATAGTTTTCAATTGGTTCCAATGGCGGATGAACAATACCAAAAGTCCGACCAAATTTACTTAATGTATGGTGATATAAGGATGGTTAGGTTAGGTATGCGTTCCCACGATCCCGCCGATAGGAGGATCTACCGAGACAATCCACTAGATAGTGTAGAGTCCTTGGGTTTGATGTAAAAGGAGAAAGGTGAGAAATGGGAAGAGTGCGGATGAGATAGAGCTAGAAGCTGGAATAAACCCAACAAGGTTCTAGTAATGAAGTCTCGGTAAGCTTGAAGGGTTCTGAGAATGAAAAAGAAATGAATGTGAAAAGGGTGAAAATAAATAGCCTCCACATTTCAACCTTAGGCGGAAACGGGTTCAATTCATATACTCTTGGTGTCACCTAGGTAACACCGGTATTGAAGACAAGGCGTCATGGACCCATGGCGCACCGCACTACATCTTCCCAAGCTACTCAAGTTCCTCTTAAAGGACTTGTTTAATTCTCACTGGGAACCTACATTATCTATCGACTTTCTCTTAGAGATGGTTGATATTGAAGAAGGAGACCCTCTCCCTAGTCTCCGGCATAGGAACCAAATGTGCACTATTGAGTCTAGAGCCACGATATCATCTATAAATCTCATTAGGACACTGTCAATGAAGACTTTCTGTTTCACACAATGTGGAAAGAGAGAACATATTTGAAGATTCCTACGCATTATCCTTGTGGTATTGCCAGAACATCTGAGTGATGTGATAACATATTCACAATGAAGATGGAAAGCCATCTAGAGCCAACATCAAACAAGCTCTTGGTAGGTGGCATGTGAGATCTATCCAATGGATCAACCATGTGACAAGCGAGCGAAACAATGGGGCGATTCAAAGTTATGAATCAATCACGGTTCGGGTTATGGATTGACGGATACCTTTGAAAAACCGATCGGTGTCTTAAAAATCATTTTTCTATTGCACATCGATGTGTATCACATTTTCAAATATCAAAGGTGTTTATGATTGAAAATTGATTTTCATATAAAACCTTCGTTGTATTGCGAAAACTCTTTACGATATGCAATACACGATTGTTGTTCAAATCATTTTAATCAATTAGTAAATCTCAATTTCTTTGATTCACTCACTCCGTGTTGTCTTCTTTGAGACGTTCGGTTTGAGAGCGGCTAGAGCATTGCGAAACCTGTCGAGGAGATTCTTGAATTATACGATCACAGCGGTACTTGTCGCGATCAACGGGAACCGTGGGCGTGTACCTCAATTCAACAAAAGTGATCAAAGACACTTTTGTGCGCTTTATTGCTAAGTGTTGTGTGCGGTACACCCGACGTTTGCGATTGATCGAATTGAGAGGTCAATCCATAGTCGCATGCTCACACAACACATTCATTTCTAAAGAAATCATGATAAGTGCATCAACGACTACGATATTTACACTCCATGCTTACGCTTCTGTTCTTTGCAAATATCATGAATCAACTAAAGCTTCCGCTACTCGATGAGAAGAAATCATGATCCGAATGTGAGCATGTCGGTCCAAGGTCACAACATCACATAATGTCAACACCGCAAAGGAAGAGTCGAGATTTATGGGCGATGATCTCAAAGTGGCTCAAACTCATCATCATGTGGATCGGTTAAAGACCTCCACTTGGATTAAGCGAACATGCAAAACATGAAGAATCAAGACTACAGACTCTTGAGCAAAGAACTTATACAAGAATCCAAGAACAATCTTAATGTAATATCTGTTTGTATTCTATGTATTATGAGGTGACCTCCCTTAGGGGGAGATTGTTAGGATTTAGAAAATCCAGTCATTAAAGTGTCGGTCACCTCAAGTATATGTAATCGTTAAGCTCGTAGTCGTAGTTATTTAATGTTAGTTAGTATTTAGTTTAGTAACACCGTGGAGGGCAGACGGTCTTTACCCACTGTATGCGATCCACGGCCGTGGGTGGCGTATCTTGTAAGACACTATAAATACCCTCTACCTCCCAGGTAGGGGTTGGGCTCAATACCATTTTTCTTTGTTTCACATATTTCCCAACTCTCTTCTCTTTCTCTCTCTAAAACTTTCTCTCTCTAAACCTTTTATACGCCTCTTTGAATCATGGTATGATGTGTTTGTGAAATCCAAAAGCTTACATAACATTACTGAAAATCCTTGATAAAAAGGCCATCTTTAATTCATATGCCTCTATTCTAAATCAACTAAAATTTACTAATTTGAGTCAATCATTTCGCAGGTATAGAAATCGGCAAGAAAAATTATTGTCGATATGTGAAGAGCACGAGGTCCCATTTAGCGACCGTAATGGTAACTTTCTAAGTTCTTCATTTTGGGTCATATTTAAGTTTTATGTGTAAATTTCGCGACTTAATGCTTAATTTGATGTTGGTTTTTCCGTTTGGTGGTATTCATATGGATTATTGGTTATTTGAGTTCGTGATTATGATTTATCAAAGTTTGTATGTGTTTTTTTAGGGTGAAATGATGTGAAAATGGAAATTACAAGATTCTCCTTCTTAATGTCGTGTGTGTTAATTGCCCGACGAAAAGAAAACATGAAGGCGAAAATAAAAACCCCTTTTATAAGCACTAAATAAGCGCATTTTGTGTGCACAGTAACGTGGAATGAAGGATCCAACGATTAGTTATGTGGTTCCGTGTTTAAGGGGCTTATTGTTGTTGTTGCGGTGTTTATGTAGTGGCGGGACAAGTTGTTACATGTTTTGGAATCGTGGCACGATCTCTTTTGCTTTTTAATGGATTGAGTTTATGTTTGCGGACACGAAATAGGAAAGGAGAAAGTAGGAAAGCTTGATGTAAGCTCGGGCGTTGAGTGGTATAGCGGATGGAATTGCATGAGGAAGTTGAGTAACGAAAGAATCGTTGTAAAGTGTAGGCGCCAGTAAAGTAAGATATTACAACTTGAATTGAGTAACATGTTCTTATTTTCAAATAGATAAAAAGCGATGTCGGCACAGCACGTTAAAGGTTTGGGCTGCTACCTTTTCTTGTTTCGAGAAGTGAGAAGTTCAAGTGAATTCATTGTTTCGTATGATAGCGTACATCTTTTAGATATGTAATAACATTTTAGTCTTGATTTTGCAGTAATGAGGCGAGATGAGATATAGAGGTTGTACTAATATTGTTGACATTTCCATAACCCATGCGAGAAAAAGATCCTAAAAGCGTCAAATGGATATGAAAGCAGCTAGGAGCAGGTTAACCGCTAAACTTTCCAACTCGAAAAACACATGTATACACTAAAATATGTAATTTTCGGTGTTGAATGTATGGTTGTAATTTTTCTTAAAACTTCTTGGTTTGTCACATTCTGTTATTAATATTTACGAAAATGTGATTTGAATGGTGTTGCCCAAGAACAAAAATGAAATAGCGGTTTAAGCGGTTTACCGCACCCATATATCGACATATCGGTATGCACCTTCACCATAGGTTTCATCACTTTCAAATTTGCGTTGATTAATCATCTTTACTTTGACTTTTAATTTTGAGGTTCTTTGAGAAGGATGAGAATGAGTGTCATATTTAAAAGAAAAGGCATAAAGATTCCTCCTAAAAAGAAAGTATCGGTCTAATCAATGTTTAAAGTTTATGGACGAAGAACTTTACGCCTTGAATAAGATATGGGTTCATACTTAAAAGTTATAACTTCGGTGATTTTTTCCTACTTAGATTTGTTTAACTAGTACTTTTGATCACTTTTTTCTGCGATGATTAGTAACTATTACGAGACATTTGTTGTCGACCTATGAAGTTGAACCACACAAAGAAACCTCAAAGGACATAATAGACGGTCTTCTCGATTGTGAACCTAACAAGTAATTAACCTTGATAGTAGCAACACTTCCTAGCGTAACACGAGCAAGAGGCAAGTCTTATTTCATGAAGATGTTGAGTTCAACATCCTAATAATTGGCGGTACGCAAAATAATTGGAGATCTCATCTTGATGTAAGTTAAGTTGTATGCTTAGGTATGCTTCTTGTAGCATTTGTTTTAGATCGAGTTTGAAGAATTGCGGATCTCATACCGATATAATTTTCATCGATGGAATTTCGATTTTCGTTTCCATTTGCGATTAAGACCAAAGGGGCGCTCTTGAGAATCGGCACCCAAGTAAGAATACAAGCATCCAAGAGCCTCCGGTCTTTCATCTTGAACTTCCACCATGAGGCTTTTCGAGTGGGTGGCGAGCTTCTTTTGAAATTTCGCACATTAATGTAAATATTTTCCAACGTTGATGCTATAGGTTGTGTCGTTATTGTTAAGTAAGGTATGATGGAGCAAATTAGTAGCTTCTTGGAGTTTATTTTCACTATGGAGATCTGTACATGTTTACATTCATATATGGCACGGAATTAGCATATGCAAAACATAATCCTTTAAAAGGCGTTAAAAAACTTAAACCGCACTTACATTTACATAAACCATATCCCGACCCAACTATCATTATACGAATGTCACACCAAACATATGATGAAACACATACATCATAAAAATAGAAGCAAGAAAACCGCTGACAGCAGCAGCTGGCACACCACCTAGTTCACATCTACAAATGTGGATAAATATTGTGCTTTCTTAACACACTAAAATGTGTAAAGTATATTTTTAAGTTTGTAACACATTCAACCGTAAAAAATATATTTGATAAGGCAAGTAGGTGTGGATTCACACTTTAAAGTGTGGAAATTTATTAAGTTTAGAAATAAGTTTGACACATGCAAAAGTTTGAACTTTTTATATTAACACGTGTCACTCCATAACGAATTTATCTTCCTTCTTTGTCCATGTTGAAACTTAAGGTGCGTTTGTTATGGGTTTCATACCGATTAAAGGTATTTGTTTAGCGGACCCATGAATGAAATAGGTATATCATAGCCATAGACTCATTAACCACCAATTTGGTGTCTATAAAATCCATTTCGTGGGTCCTTCTTTTTCCCGCTACAAGATTCAAATATCTATACACTTCTTCATATCATATTTTATCATCTAAACATTAAGCACAAGGTAAGGTAGGAACGGATAACACGTTATTGGTATGCCACATCAGCGCCACATCAGCGCCACATCATCTCAAAATAATACACCAATAACTAAAACACTCATTTCTCATAACACACCACCAACATGTTATTGGGTCTAACTTTTATTCATTTTATTTTATTTAAAACAAACAAATTTATTAAACATAAACTAAAATTACAACACAAATAAAAAGAATGTCACATTTAAGTTGAGCCAAAATATTTTGCTCGGATCGCATTTTGATTTCTTCAATACCAACTACATCTTAGGAAGCATCCGTTAGTGTCAATACCAATAAACTTGATTGCTTCGCTTTTGTCCAACCGTGAGGTATGACGACAATTTTTTTATTGTTTTGGTTTTTCCGACGAAGAAGATGATGAATAAAAAGATAGTAACACATTGTTGGTGTTTTGTTATGACATTTTAGTTTAAAAATAATGCGTGTGTTAAAATGTGTATTTATAATTGGTAATGAAATTTGAATTTTTATTTTGAAATTTGAAATTTGAATTATAACAAGTACGATGTATAAAACAAATACAATACAAATAAATAACCACATTTTATTAAACATACGATACGAAAAGAAATACGATACGAAAAAAAACATACGAACTAAAATACAATACGATATGAAATACATAAACATAGCTTAATCTGAATATTTCCCGCAAGGATACTTCCCAAATTCCAACCTGAACAAATCATCATGAGCTTCTTCTTGCTTAAATAACTCATCCAACTCTTGTTGATGCCTTGCATTTCTCGCATCAACCCTTGCTTGCTTTTCCTCTTCCTCTATTTCTCGTAAAAGCCTCTTCATCTCGCATAAAGCGATAATGTTGTCTCGTAGTAAATCCATGCTCATCAATGGTTCATCTTCATCTAACATAAGTTGATGAAGGCTGCGTGAAAACAAACCACCCATAGTGTTTTCTTTATGCATCCAACGGATGTTGTGACTTATGTTATCTTGTATTTGTTACACATCTCCCCAACGTTTTTTAATCTCGTAAGCTTTCCAACCTTCATCGGCTAAAAATTTGTCAATGACATCACGTCTTTCAGATGTAATGTCTTTGCAATTAGCGTATTGTTTCCTTAAATCCTCCTTCGAGGTTCTTGCTTGGCTAAACATCTTGGACAACTTGTAAACTTTTTCCTTGCGAATGTTATCGCCGTCAATCAGTTTTTGAACGCCATCCATGACTTCTTCGACAGTGTGTGGGAGATTACAAGCCATGTTTTTGGAAAGAAAAAGTGTATTGAAATTGTGATTTGGGTTAAATGTATGTAATTTGTTTAATTAAAAATGAGGTATTTATAGATGAAAATGGATGTTTTAAAATTTATTACCGTTACATATTTCAATATATTACCTAGTGGTAGCAATTTATGAACCGACACAAAAATTAACAGGTTCGGGTTGAGTGTAATTAGATTTCGGGTCGATCCATCTAACACGTTTATTATACAGGTCAGGTTCGGGTTGGTAATAAATTAAGCGGGTCGACCCGCTAACCCGTTATGATTTTTTTCTTAAATTAAAATTTATTTATATTTTATTATACGGGGTTAAATGAGTTAAACGGGTCGATCCACAAACCCATTTAACCTATTTAACTCATTTAATGTGCAAACTTTAGTATATAAACAAGTTATATGGGTCAACCCGAAACCCATTTAACCTATTAAACCCGTGTAACCAGCCAACCCAAGTATAAATATGATTTAAATGGGTCAAGTTCGAGTTATGTGTAAACTTGTTACGGACTTACGGTTGACATAGATGACCCGATTATTTAAATGAGGCGGTTCAAATTAAAGTTTTCGACCCGACAACTTGTTAACCTAAACCCGCCAACTCAATTCGACCGAATTGCCACCCCATTCACAGTTACTATTGGTTTAGATTAAGGAATTGATACTTACACCACATTTTGATGCATTCACCACCATTATGTATTACAATATTGTACTTTACAATCATCGTAATGCGTAAATGATAATGAATCGTCAAAAATAATATCACCTCCTCGATTAAAAAACTTTGGCGTAAGCCATTTCAATGGCTTGGTTTTATTGTCTTGATTTGGCGCCATGGCGGTATGGCGTTTGGCAAGCCATTCGTTCAACAAGGTGCGTTTGGCTCTAAAGCAATCTTAATCATACACTTTTTCTTATCTATTTTCGTTCTACCCTTACCAAATCATTCTGGCTTCCCAATTCTCTAAAAATACATAAACCCTAGGGTCGTTTAGTTGGTGAAAAAATTTCATTTTCCGTTTCTAAATTCAGAGAGGAATGGTTTTCTCCTCTAGAAGAGTCGAGAAATTTGAAAATCCGTTTAGTTGGAGTTATAGGGTAGTTTAGTTGGAGAAATCTCATTTTCCGAAAAATTTTCATGTGAAAAGGAAAAGCGAAAATCCATTTAATGACTTTTTCCAATAATTTTTAAAAATATAAATTCTCATTTTCAATTTTTAATAGAAAAATGAAAATCTTAATTCTGTCTCACTTTTTCGTTTAAAAAATAATAACAATTTCCTTTTCACCCTACACTTTTTCATTTCAAAATATAACTACTAACTAGCGGATTTTCAAATTTCCAACTCTTCTCAGGAGAAAAACCAATTCCTTCTTCTTGAATTTAGAAAGCGAAAAGCAGGAAATTTTTCACCAACTAAACTACTTCATATTTTTATTTTTAAAATGAAAAGTTGTTTAGTTGAAGGTGGAGGATGAAGGATGGAAGAGGCGTGATAAAAGTGTAGGGTGAAAGGAAATGGTGTTATTATTTTGGAAATGAAAAAGTGAAAAAAAATTTAATGGTATTTTCATTTTTTTAGAAATTGAAAAATGAGGCTTATTGGAAAAAGACACTCTCCAACTAAGCTATTTCTAATTTGCTATTAATCCCAAATCGTTGCGATCGAAGTAAATTAGTCCCAAAATTCGATAAACGGCCGTCAATTATTACTCTTTCAAGTGATTTTTCTGTTGTTTCTGGTCTGTATATGCATTCAATAAGTGTTTATTGATTGTATCAATTGCTTTTGAATCAGGTAACATATTGTCATGATATATTTGCTTTATGAACTTGATTTTTAACATTGTTCATATACATTTATGTGCATTCTCACTTATGGTTAGGGTTTGACATTTAGGTCAAATTCGTTGATGGCGAGTTCGTCAAACGCTGCCGAGCAACCGACGGTGTTAATTTCGATATCGAGAAACATAGCGGGTAGGTTTATAGGTGAAAATGTTGCGTTTCATAACTGTATATCTGCTCTTCTATTTGCTTTGAGTGTCTGTTATATTATGTGTTTTGAGTAGTTAATAGGCGTGAGATGGTGAAATGAATGCAATTAGGTTACGCCTTCATGTTCAAGTGTAACATGGATATAGTTTCATTAGGTTGTTGATTATAATATAACTCGTTGTTAATCACGATGCTCGGCAGAAAACGAGAACAAAGATATGTTACAGCACTATAGGTAAGCTGCATTTTACACATTTCAGTTTTACCTGCTTAGCCCGTACGGATAAAATATAGCATAATAGAGACATTCAGTAATAAACATGTCAGATATTACACTCCTTCATGTACGCTTTCATCTTGAGGTAGAGTGCTTTGTGATAAAATTCATTCCTTATGTTAGATCAATTGAGTAATTAAGTCTATACATGTTGCTGTTCTTGCTGCTGCAGTTGTGGAAGGTTAAACTGTCTTCGCTACACACACTAGCACTCGCTGTAATATTTGATATCTCAACTGGATCACACACACACACACACACATGTTTAAACCTGTTATCTGTTAGATCAATTGAGTAATTTAGGTCTATCCGTCTATATAGCTTATCGCAGTTGCGGAAGGTTATTGGCTAGAACTGATATATACACACGCACATCAGTTTTTGTTATCTATTAAGCTGATTCAGTAATAACACAAGCACACACTTTATTTTCGTTATCTATTGGATCAGTTGAGTAGTTAAGGTCCGTATATGTTGTTTCTATCATGCTTCAATTTCTATAGAATCATTTAAGTAATTACTTACACATGCATATACTTCAGTTCTTGTTATCTATTGAATCATTTGAGTACTTAAGGTGTAGATATTGTTGTTACGGAAGGTAATTCGTTGAAGGTTAAAACAGTCACGCGCACACAGACACACACTTTTTGAGCTTCTGTTATATTTTAAGTTGGTCATCTCCTTATAAGCTGCATAAGCTATTGCAATAGTAATCCCAAACACTTTTTTGACCCTTACCGCAATGGGGCGCCTCACGCTTTTTAAAACCTAAAGTGGAAGTTGACATTCTTGTAATTGCTGTATTTTTTTCAGTTAAGCATGCTTTCTGTAGTAAACTAATATGCATCAGCGTAAGTATTGTCGCCTACGACATTGTATTGTCTTCCATGCTTGCATCCTTCTATAGACCCTGTGATTTCTTTTCCATTTGTAACTTCACTCAGTCTTGTTAATATGCAAAACAGGTCTTACGTGATGAGGATAGTGGGAAAGAATTCATATTGTGTGAATACAACAGAGATGCCGACTCTTACAGGTAAGTTATATTTCTTATATTGTATTCAGTGATGATGATCGTCATCAATGCAGCATTGACTGCTTCTAGAATTTTGTTAAACTTATTGATATTGTCATATTGCTTCAGGACCTTATATTATATCTTTGGTTGCAGATCACCTTAGTCAAATAAATTCCATCCTCATTTGGACTATGGGATATATCCATCAGAGGAATTAAGGCAAATGAAGTATTTACAGTATAT
Organism: Chrysanthemum lavandulifolium; assembly: GCA_022545495.1. Lineage (NCBI taxonomy): Eukaryota > Viridiplantae > Streptophyta > Magnoliopsida > Asterales > Asteraceae > Chrysanthemum > Chrysanthemum lavandulifolium. The sequence continues at coordinate 67,776,860 of CM040246.1, forward strand.
CGTGACCAGTAAGGTCCTTTATTCACCTGGTCTTAAATTTAAAATCTTTGTTGCGTATGCCAACTAATTTAGGAAAATGGTTTGTATATGTCTGTTAGGTATTATGAAGGTGGTATATCCTGAGTCTATTTATGGGAAGAGGATGACAATGAAGGCTTCGTGGCCTGCTTTTTAATCAAAAAAGGTTTTAATTTTGTCCAAATTAGTTATTTGTTCTTTTTTTACATGATCTAATTTGAAAATTATATTTGATATAAAGATGGATCAAAGTATGCACATGGTAAAAGAGGCTATCTGCATGAGGGTGGATGGGAGGCTATACATGTTATCCAGGTATTCTTTTTTCATCACTCTTGTGTCGGGTTAAAATATAAATGCCTCGTTATCTCAAACTCAAACTCTATGTGTCATTGAAATTGCTCGTATATTCTTCAGGTGGGGCCAGACGAGGAAGGAATGGCTCATTGCTGCTTAACTAGTACTATAATGCTGTCATTGACTACAGATAGCGAGTTAGCGCCACATCTAGCACATTTAATTTGTCAGGATCAATTCGTAGAGAGGTAATCCATTAATGATGCTTAAATGAGTTATGCCCAGACCTGAATCACGTGATTTTTTATGTGCTCTGACATAAAAAATAGGCCGGGTCGGCCCCCACACACTTTTTTTTGTCTCTTTTTTTCTTGAATTTCATAAGACATTTATTAAATGTGATTGAGAAACTATATAACTGGAATGATAATATGGTGTCTGAAATGTAACACTGTAGGGAGTTTGATCATTGTGAATACACTTTGGTTCCATTCTATAGCTAATTTTATATGTTTCCTGGTTGACCCACCAGATAAGTATAATTTAAATCATGTGTTCTCCTATAAATGGGTTGAACTAACGTTCTCTAGAGTCTAGTGTATGTTAAAAATGGACCAATTTTTATTCATATGGCACCTGGCACAAATAACAGGTCCTTTAAAAACTTTCAAAATACAGTTCCAAAGTATATTATACTCTGGCTAGTATAGTTAGCATAATTTTTGGTGGTTAGATACCATCTTCGATCTTCATCTTCAGAGGTTGTCTTGTAGGATATAGGATTTCACAAACACATTAAACCATAACCATAAGGCGTTCAAGATGTTTAGAGAGAAAGTTCTAGAGAGAAGGGAAGAGAGTTGGGAACTATGTGAAACAAAGAAAAATGGTATTGAAGCTCAACCTCTACCTGGGAGGTAGAGGTATTTATAGTTTCTTACAAACAAACGCCACCTACGGGTGTGGATCGGGCATACAATGGGTAAAGACCGTCCGTCCTCCACGGTGTTACATAACAAACTACTTAATAATATAACTTGACTACATTGCGAGCTTTCTAACGAATACATACACTTGGGGTGACCGACTCTTTAACGATTGAATTTTCTAATTCTAACAATCTCCCTGTGGAGGTCACCTCAATTTACAATGAATACAAGCGATATTACATTAGATTGCTCGAGGATTCTTGAATAAGTCCTTTGCTCCGTAGCACGTAGTCTTTGATTCTTCATGTTTTGCGTTTGGATAATTCAAGTGGAGGTCTTTAAGCGATCCACGTGATGATGAGTTTCGAGCCGACATTGAGATCATCGGTGACTTAAATCTTAGACTCTTCCATTGTGGTGTTGGTATTATGTGATGTTGTGACATTCGGACCGACATGCTCACATTTCGGATCATGATATATTCTCATCGAGTGGCGGAAGCTTTATTGATTCATGATATTGGCGCAGCGTAGCGAAGCATGGAGTGAAAATATCGAGTCATTGATGCACTAATCATGATTTCTTCGAGATGAATGTGTTGAGTGAGCATGCGGCTATGGATTGACCGCTTCATTACGATCATTTGCAAACGTCGGGCATACACGCATACAACGATTAGCAATAAAGTGCGAGAGTGTCTTTGATCACTTCGTTGAATCGAGGTACACGCCCACGGTTCCCGTTGATCGATACATGTCTTGCTGTGATCGGTATAATTCAAGAATTTCCTTGATAGGGTTTCGCAATGTTGCTCTAGTTGTTTTCAAACCGAGCGTCTCAAAGAAGACAACACGGGTGAGTGAACCGGTAATTGAGATTCAGCGATTGATAAAAGATATTTGATAAACAATGGTGTATCGCTCAATAGAAATTGTTTTTGCAATACAACGAAGATTTTAATAGAAATCAATTATCAATCATAAACACCTTTTATATTGAAATATTAGTACACGATCGATGTCTAAAGAAATGAGTTTTAAGCACAACGACCGGTTTTTCAAAGGTATTCGTCAATCCATATCTCGAACCGGATTGATTCAAAATATTGAATCGCCCATTGTTTACATTCGGTTGTCACAAGGTTGATCTATTGAATAGATCTCACATGCCACCCACGAGGAGCTTGTTTGATGTTGGCTCGAAGGCTTTCCATCTTCATTGTGAATATGTTTACATATCACTCGGATGTTCTAGCAATACCACAAGGATAATGCGTGGGACTCGAGATATAATCTCTTTCCACATTGTGTGAAAGAGAGTCTTCATTGAAAGTGTCCTAATGAGATTTATTGATGATCTCGTGGCTCTAGACTCAATTTGTGCATATTTGGTTCCTATATCGGAGACTAGGGAGAGGTCTCTTCTTCAATATCAACAATCTCTAAAGAGAGTCGATAGATAATGTCGGTTCCCGTGAGAATGAAATAAGTCCTTTTAAGAGGAACTTGAGTGGTTTGGGAAGTTGAAGTGCGATGCGTCACCGGGTCCATGACGTCTTGTCTTCAATACCGATGTTACCTTGGTAACAACCGAGAGTATATGAATTGAACCGGTATCGCCCTAAGGTTGAATAATTGGAGGGCTATTTGTTTTCACCCTTTTCATTAAATTCTTTTCATTCTTCAACCCCTTGAAGGCTTCGAGACTTCATAACTAGCACCTTGTTGGGTTTATTCGAAGACTAGCTCGATCTCGGTCTGCACTCTTCCCATATCTCATTTTCTCCTTTTTCAATATACCTAAGGACTTCTACACTATCTAGTGGATTGTCCCAGGTAGATCCCTCCGGTTACGGGGATCATGGGAACAAATACATAACCTTATCATCCTTATATCACCATACATAAAGTAAAGTTGGTCGGTCTATTTGGTATTGTTCATCCGCCATTAGAACCAATTGAAAACCATTTGAAAATCAATCCGGATACTTGTGATGTATTATCAAGGAAAATTCTAAGAATGCATTTTTCGCTCAAGGTGTCATCACTTTTTAGGAAAAAGTTTGGGTATTTCCAAAATAAACTTTGAGACTTGCGACTTTATCCTTCCAATGTAATAGTGACACGTGTCCCGACACTTTTGATTCCAATCATTTTCGTACCTATGAATTTTAGTCGACTAATATCCAAATGACTTTTTAAGATTCAGCGATTTTTTTTGATATTTCGAGAAAAAGTCAAACTTTAAAAGTAATATTTTATTCCTTTTGCTCCTTCCCAATGTCGAGCGACTTAAGCGAATTAATTTTAGCGGTTTTGGCCAAATAGTAGTTTTGTACTTTTTCCAATTTTACACCACGGTAAAATACTTTTACTTATCACATATCTTTCCTAACCAATGAATTAGAATAACACATACATTACACCCCATTACAAAATTACTCCTACAAGTCAAGAACCATCGTCTTCTCGAAATCCAAAAAAAATGTTTCGTATTCGGGTATGTTTTTTATGTTGATATATATAAATTGTTCGTATATTTGTTTTTCCCCTTATTTATTTGAAATTAATCATGTTTAATAGTAGTTTTGCAACAACAATTTTGTTTATTTAAGTTAGCAAAAGGTTACAAAATTGTGTTTGGGTTTGTAATTTATCCGGTGTCCGAGATGTGATTCTTTGTTGTTCTACCTTTTGAAAGTATACTTGGCATTTGTTACAAAATTGTAGTGTGAGGCTTGGATGATTGAATGCGGTTTGTTACTCCCTTATATGTTATTAAGTAGAGTATTTTTATTTTATTTTATTTATTTATTTATTTATTTTATTTTTTCATTTGTAGGAATATGAGGCGAAAATCATCATCAAGTAAACCAAACTACTTTTCTTTAATAAAATCCAAGTTGGATAAAAATCGAAGGAAGTTGTTTAGGAAACTTGTTTGATAAATGGTTGGACCTTTCTTATTTTGACCACGAAGCACATATGATAGATTATGTTTTACAAAACAATGTTATCCGAATGAAAACCATTATGATATGCCGATTGTATATTATATTGATGACCGTCCCTTCATTTTGATCGTCCGAGTTTTAACTTATCACCGGTTTTAATTTTGGAAAAGTAAGTTTTGAAAATATGGATCTGGACACCTCAATTTTATGTCAAGGGTTTTCCCAAAACATTCAGGTTCAAAATTACAAACTTAGATATTCTTGGCCTAATTGAGGATGAAGAGGCATTTGGTATCATATGCGGCGAAGATGCGACGTCTTTGTCTATTGTTAGCTTTGGAGGTTATCTTCATGGGCGATTATTGGTTGGGGAAGTTGATGTTTTCTCATGCGATTAGTTGAAAACCTAGATGATTGGGATGCCTTTTCATGGGAGAGCATATTTGGAGGCATTTGTATGATGAAATTTTGGATGTTGCGAGATAAACACAAGTGGGATTTCCTTCAAGGTATTAACAAAGACCACAAGTTTGTTCCAACCTATACTTTGTCGAGGATTCGTTTGGGCTTTCAAGGTTAATATTTTATATATCAATATAAACTGGATTCATTTTGTGTATCAATATTTTATGCTATTATTTTTATTGAAATTCCAAAATCCGTATAGATTTGGATATGGAGTCTTTGAAAGAAGCATTCTATGGTGGAATAAAGTTCACGATATTATGCCAAGAGGAGTAAGCGTGGTCAAAGAATACACCCTTCAAAAGATCGATTATAAGTTTCTTTTGGAAAGGTAAAAGTAATATATAAAATTTTCTTATTAATGCAATCTTTTTTCTACATTAATGCAATCTTTTATTGAACATTATTATTTGTTTTTAAGGATTGAATCTGTTAAAGAACCGACACCGACAATAGGCGAGAGGAGATCGATTGGTATATAAAGTTTACGGCATTTTCCATGATTACATACCTAGAACTCCACGGTGAAAACAACACATCTCTACGACGAGTGGTTGAAGAAGATGGCGCAACACGCAAACGTGGCAAGGCGAAGGAAACATTTACCTATTATACGCGGGGTGAGAGCGATTATAATAGAGATCAAGATAACACGGGATCGTGTTATTACGAGTTAAATAAGCGTTTGTTCAAACTTGAGACAATTATTCGAGTTATTTAAGCATTTGTTCAAACTCATATACCCATCAATAATCACACGAATCGATAATAATATCGTCCCTTTTTCGTGTTCTTGCTCGAGAAAGAAATGGGTAATATATCCTTCATATACTCTAGCGGTGGATACACGAAATTTACAAAACGACCTTCAAGTATTATCGGGAACACGCTAGCGGTGGATTGAAAACCTCTAGCGGTGGTTTCATATACTCTAGCAGTGGATACGAAATTTACAAAACGACCCTTCAAGTATTATCGAGACCTGCTAGCGTGGATTGAAAACCTCAGCGGTGGTTTCATATACTCTAGCAGATGGATACACGAAATTTACAAAAGCGCCCTTCAAGTATTATCGGAAGCGCTAGCGATGGATTGAAAACCACTAGCGGTGGTTTCATATACTCTAGCGAGTGGATACACGAAATTTACAAAAACGACCCTTCAAGTATTATCGAGAACACGCTAGCGGTGGATTGAAAACCTCTAGCGGTGGTTTCATATACTCTAGCAGTGGATACACTAAATTTACAAAACGACCCTTCAATTATCCATTATCTTTCGTATATATCCTTTTATAAATACTTATTTTCATTCTTAGGAGAAATTGGAGTTAAGTAATGATCTCGGCATCTTAGTGCACAATTTTGTGATGAGCTTAATCATGATTTTCTTGACTTGTTTGAGTCAAGTCGGTTAACATTGATACTAGTTCATCGGTAGCTAGATGAATTTTCGATGACGATCTTGCAAAGGTAATGTACAAAATCGGTAAACAAGTGTAAAACTCTTTCCGTAGCATAACATATCATAACGATAGGTTATTTATAAAATGACAGAATTTATTATCCAAGAAGAATTAATGTTGCGACATGAAGAATTAGAAAGTGCGGGTTAAAAAGCGTGATTGATGCAACAAGAGAAGAGGTTGAGGATGGAAGAGGACAAGTTGATAATGAGGGAAGAGGAAAAGAGGTTGCGATATGAAAATGAGCGAAAGAAAGGGAGAAGCAATCATGAACTCGGATCATATGAAAGCAAGAGGCGCGTTTTGCGGTTTCAAGAGGAGTGAACAACGTTCGGGTGAAGCAAATTCGTATTATTGGACCAATGCATATCTTTGAAAAGAAAAGGCGATGCTTTAGCTTACGATCGAGATATGAGTGAAAACTTAAATTTGTCACGCCTTGGGTTGAGGTATGAAAATACTTCTTGACAACCTTTTAAAATATATCTTGTTAATGACAAATGATTATAAGTTTAATCGTTTCATATACTAGGATCTTGCACGCACCAATGTTGTCAATGAGTTCATTTACAAATGAATTTGATGAATTTCTTGGACAAATAGGACCACTTAACGCAAGTTTCCTTGGTGTGACGATGTGTGTGTGTGGATAGAAGGTTTTGGGAAAGTTTGGTTTGCTTAGACCCGCCTAGGAAAGGTTGGCTAAGGGATGAGGCAAGTACTCATCTTGTACATACTGAAATGATTTCTTATAAAGTTTATCACACTCATTCATGTTTGAAATTTCTGACACATAGAGTTGTGGGTTAATTACCTTTGTTTTTTTTTTCATTTTCGTGACGCTTTTGCATGTTAGGCCCGATCACGGCTAATCGGGCAATGGTTAGTAGCTATTTTGTTCGACACATTACAAAATTCTTTGCCGTTGTGGTATGCTAATGGTGAAAGATACTCTATTCCATGGTGCGACGTTAAACACGTAAGTAACGATATATATATATATATCTATATATATATATATATATATATATATATATATATATATATATATATATATATATATATATATATATAAGTGTGATTAAAATAAAAGACAAATATCCGTAAAAAGAATAAAAGATTTTTTTTCAAAAAAGTTCACGAAAAATTCCCAAAAATCCTACAAGATCGGGTATGTTGGTGCATAAAACTTTTGTGAAAACATTTTTTATAATTTTGAGTTTTGATACGTTTTTTAATGCACAAAAAGCAATTTTGATGCATAAAAAATTTTGATGCACAAAATTTTTAACTTGTTTTAGTTTGATGCGCAATGTTATTTTGATGAAAAAAGTCAAAAGAAGTTGGGTGCAAAACCAATTTTTGATGCACAAAAAAAGATTTAATCTTGTGACGTATATTTTCATAATTTTTTTGGAAAAATATCCACTTTTAGAAAAAGTTTTCACAACTTTTTCATGCACCATCATACCCGATCTTGTGGGATTTTTGGGAATTTTTCGTGAACTTTTTGAAAAAAATTCTTTTATCTTTTACGGATATTTGTCTTTTATTTGATCTTTATCCTATATATATATATATATATATATATATATATATATATATATATATATATATTTAATAATCTTTGATTAGCTTTTGCCATATATTGATATTATGTTTGTGACCCAAACGTTGTAGGTTTTCATGCCGATTAATGAAACCGACGCTCATTGGTTTCTTGCCCGTTTGGAGATGAACACCGGCATTGTTACCTTTTATGATAGCGGTCAAACTTTTGAAGAGGAATGGCGAGAGTTTTATATCAAAGCGAGGAGTGTTACTGAGTTTGGCTATTTATTCATATGTCATAAGAATTAATACATAACCGTTTAACCGACTTTTAAAACATTAGTTTTTTAAGACGATTGCTACTTTTGTCCTGCTACAATTACACGAGGTCCTAGCACAAGCGCAAGTATTTGAGAAGAAAGGCATTGATCCGCTAGTTATTTCATTACATTTACTATCATTGAACAAGTACCGAAGCGGTAGGGATATTTGGTGATTGTGGTATTTGGGTATGTATTTTTTATACCGCTTGGCTTTTGGTCTACCATTGGATGTGAAGGATCGTATTCAATTGCGCTTTCATACCGTGAACAAATGGCTAGTTTTTTTTTTAAACACCGTGTTTGTGTTTAGCTATGTTCTATTTTGTTGATGTATTACTTGAAACAAATTGATAACCATATGCTCCCTTGAATGGTTTTGTATTGAACATGTTGTATTATACTTGTGTTCAAGCTAAGGTAGTGGCGTTGCAAATTTGTTTACTAGTAATATTTTTCTATAAAAATAAGCAAAAATATTAAACACACACCAAATTATATATATACAAAGTAGGCCAAACCCATGCATGCTAGTTTACAAGTACTGTCCATTCGGTATGCATTACTCAACATTACACACTAGGCGACTTTTTTTGGGAGAGTTTGACTATATCTTAGATATATCATTTGAGTATGGTTGTAATGTACTTTTTATACACTTTTAACTGTTCACTATTTTGTACCTTTTGTATATTTTGTACCTACTAACCAAAACTACCCCATATTTTATCTTACATATATTTTACTTTTTTGGACTTCTACTAAATATGGCATCGAAAACTGTAATCAAAGGGTTGTTATGAATTATGGTATCAAGAATGGTCAGTAAGTTTGTCCATTTACTTTTCTCTATTAAATTTTATTCAACAAGGATTTTGTTTTTTGAATTATATCCATTGTTACACGAATGTCGAAAGCAGTCAAGATCTTGGGTTTGATGTTTATCATGGCGATCGCTTTTTTTTTTACCCTTAAGTTATTTAGGTGGAGATGTTTTACATTTGAGGTTACCTAGGTTGAGTAGGTTATCGTATTCTCAAATATGTGACATCTTGTTGAAAGAAATTAAGGAGGATATTTGGGCTTGGTATTTTGTCTTCCAAGTAGTATTCGGAGCAAGGGTTGACCTTGTGAAGATGATAATGATGTCAAGAAATCGATGACATGGTGACCTCCATGGTCTAGTTGAGATCTATGTTTGTCATCGACCACGGGTTCATTTAGTTACTTACTATCACAAGAACTTGTCTTTTGATTCCTCAGACGATGATCGGCGTTTAAAATTAAAAGTCACGAAAAGAAAAAAAGATGTCGTATACGTCGTTTGAAGAACTAATGGCATGGGAAGAAGAGGAAAAAAATTCACCAGCCTACCTTAGGACACCTTATATCAAGCCTTTTGTTGAAGCTAGTTTATTCAGAGGAAAGTCTGAATTTGGTGGTAATAATGACCTTGAATACATTCCTCCTTGTTTAAGGACTACAGTCCGACCTTATGTGTCGGATGACTTTGAAGATTCTTGGACACAGAACTCCACTGTTACCGAGTGTTTGTCAAACGAACGTGGGTTCGAGATTAGTCCGTTAAGAGGTAAGAACCTTTTGAACGACTTTGAGGCTGCTGATAATCATGACCTTCGGGATCCACATTCTACTAGTTTACTCCCATCTATTCAAAACAGCCCCTTTAAAGTGTAAGAGGTTTTTAATGACATTGATGGCCTTCCTACAGTTGGAAGCTCAACTGTAGTTCAATATGTGTCCAAGAAAAGTCGTTTTGAAACTGGTACCTTGAAATCTAGGAGATTATTTGATGAATTTGAAGAAGTTGGTAGTAATCAATCTGATGATATGAAGGGTGATGAGGCAATCAGTTTGGTTAATGATCAAGTGATAGTTGCAGATTCCACAGCTGATGGTTCCATGCCATACCCGACCTCTTCTCGATCCAAGTAATTCAAGGTATTATGAAGGCTACCATGTGGTAGTTATTTGATCTTCGGTGGTATGTACCCTTTTAAACAATTTTATTTTGTTCCTTTCCTTGCATGATGACTAGTTAGTGTATGTTACAAACTACACTAACTAGTCATCATGATGAAACAATTATTTTCGTATGTGGTGAAGGCTTGTTAGTGTATGTTACAAACTAGTATGTGATGATGCTTCTACTACCATGTGTATGTTACATTGCAATTATTATGATTAAATATCTCGATGTCTATCGGCACAACTATCTCGATAACAAAACTACAACAATCATCTCAATAAATTGTTTCATAGATAAGATTTTCCACACAACCATTACATTGTTAAAATTTAGACTCATAACATTTATTATTGAACTATTACATCCATTCAAACAAGATCTTGCTAGAACCACATCCTTCTTCGATTGATTTCCTTTCCTTGAGTTTTCAAAGTACTCTTCCGGTTCTTTAATCCTTTTGCCAATGCCTTAACTTTTTACGGTGTAATGCCATCTTGGTTCTCCTTACACGTAATATCACCATCTAGTTTTTCTTCTCGAGATAAATCTAAAGCCATTGTGGATTGTTGTCGTGTGCCATCAAATTGTCATTAGCATCCTCTTTCTGTTTGGCACTTGTTCACAATTACCTTTTCGAGATAAGTTCAAAGCCATTGTGAATTGTTGTATGTGGACTATAAATTGTTGTATTTATGCTTATTTTGTTGACTTGTGTTTAGGCGGAAAATTATTTTGGCGGGATAATAGATAAGCGTATTTTTAACCGATATAGTATGAGCGACTTTTTTAAAGCGATTTATGAAACACTAAAACCTTATCTTTTAGCTATTTTGGGCCACATTCAATCTCTACCCGACCAGAACCCTTGCTTTTTTGGTGCAACTGTCAATTTCGTTCAATTATTAAAATTGAATTTCTAAAAAGGTTCGTGATCCTTTATTGTCATGGTCCCCCATATCAATATTGACTGTCTTTTATGTTTGAATATTCATCATCAAAATTTTAGCATTAACTAACCTTTACATGCTTGTAATTGTTTATAAGGTAATCATGGCCATCGAGTTTGTGGTGCGACCAAGCGAAATTTTACCACAGGTTTCTTGAGCTTCCTCGATTTCTTGACCGTGCTTTCAATGGAATCGTCATTTCTATTTAAGCGGAATACAAAGACAACGGAAGAAAGTAAGGATTATTGCTCGATTAGGAGGTCCCATTAGGATTGTAGGTAACAAATGGGTAGAATTTGTTCATGAAAACATGTATCTGGATGTTCACATGTTACACTTTGTTCAAGAAGGTGATGACTCTTTTACGTTCTCGGCTATGATTCTAAAGGGTTGGAAGTTGAGGATTATCTTTGGTGTAGAAAGTCGTCATATAAGGTTTCGAGTTATCGTTTGCCATACCCTCAATTTCCACAAAGTTATTTATAACAACTCATTTTTGTTTACGTTTATTTAAGAATACGTGTATTTTGTTCTGTGTATGTTATAATTGTTAATCGCCAGATGGTGTTTGAGACATTGCGGTAATTTTCTAGATGGTATTGGGTTGCGGAATTGTTGTTGTTGTTGTTGAAGGAATGGAGTTTAATGTGGATGTTACTTGGGGCTATGAGCGAGGTCATGATCCTCGTGTTTTGTATGTTATGGATGATGAGATGTGGTCATTGCTCTTCAATATTCGATATTGAATTTGGCGATGTTATTGTTTTTACTAAATTGGCAAAGAATAGGTTGAATATAACCGTGTTTGGTTTGAAGGTGGGGCAAAGATCTGAGGCGGTTTCTTGGTGTGACGAATTGTTTTTTCCACAAAATGATCTTGATAACGAAGATGGAGGTAGGCTTGAAATCTCATAATCATATTCAATAATATCATAGCATTTATCTTTAAGATTTATTTTGATATTTTTGAAGCAATTGATGGCGAATGCAACACATTTGCCAATGGATTGGTCACCTTGATCATTTTGGTGAAATGACGATGTCTTTCTGAAGGTCTCAAATTCTTCCGTTATGTAAACTTGTAAGTTTGTGTTTTGTGTGCACTTTGTTGTCTATGCATTTATGTAATTATATATAATTTTGTAATTGTTGCACAGGATATTCCAAACCATTTTCTTGAGAATCATCCTATGCATTTTATCAAAATGCACTTTTAGGAATGATGAAGTCGAATACATGATGCAATTTCGATTGAGTATCATAGAGACAATCCATTCGGTTGAATCATGTTAATGCATTAGGTGGTGGACCTACTTTTTGAAGATTGTGAGTTTGAGCATGGAAAGATGATAAGGTTTAAGTTCATGTATGTAGAGTCTTATGATGGTTTGGTGTATCCTGTTTTCCATATTTGTTAGGAAATCGAGATAAGGTTTAATTTCATGTATGTAGATTGTTATGACATTTTCTCTATATATTTTGTTGGGTTACATGAACAAACTTTTCGGTGGTTAAAGTGTATATACTTGTATTCGATTGGACTATTTAGACATTACAAATTTTAACACTTTATGGTAAGTAGGACTTTCACAACACAACCATTATGTTGTAATCCTTCATATTAGTTCATAATATCACTATTTTTCCACTACTTTTGGTAGATGTAATCTTGGTCAGATTGGAGTGTCGTTGGTGTATCCTTTGCTAGGACATTTCAAACCCTTTGCTAGAGTTGATGAAACCATTGCCGGAAGAATGAATCAATGCTTGAATTAAACCACTGCTAGAGTTGATGAAACACCGCTAGAGTTGATGAAACCCTTGCGGAAGAATGAATCAATGCTTGGATTAAACCATTGCTAAATTAAACCACCGCTAATCGTTGTTTAACCACTTGTTTGTATATTGTAAAATTTGGTTCGATCGCGACACTGGGACGAATGGGACAACTGCGCCACGTCACATTTCTCTCGTCTCAAGTTACGGCGTACCTAGTGTGTCATAAATTGTTATAACTCGGTACAAATTTGCAACTCGGCGAGAAACGATTGGCACTCGGAGTGCGTTAACAGGAAAGTATACCTAAATGTGATCAAATAATCCTTGTCATAATTCATCACATTTTACCATGTACATATATTTACCCAAATATATAAAAGAAAGTATGGTCTTTATATACAAACCTTCTCAACACTAGACCATGGCAATGGATAGCGTTGACCCGTGGCGTAGTAGGCGCATAGACCCTTCAAGGATAGAGGAAGAGAAAATGGTCCAGCCATAGCCCAATCGGCATTGCCCGGCTGAAGCGCCACATTAGATCAACCCGGAGATCCGGATCTTTGCAGAAAAATTTTATAAGCAAAATCCGGTAAACTAATTCAAAAAAAAAAATCATTAGGTACCTCATCTCCTAGCCATCCTTTTTATTGCCTCTTCCATAACCCAACAAAGCCAACCAAAATTTTCGATCAACAACGATGTCGCCAAGACCCCAAGGAAAGCTATCGATGACTTCAATTTTTTTATAAAGGTATCCATACACGGTTTAGTAATCTTGTTGATATCGCAACCTTGAGACGTGATGAGATCTGAAATTTTTAAAAACAACATTAATGTATATGTCTTTAAGATGTACATTTGTAAATGTAGTTCTTCTATACCTCTACCCATGATTCCAACCGATTATCTTCACCGGTGGTGGATTAATATCTTTTCTCGGTCTTTTGGAGCGTCGTTTCGAAGCTGTGGAGTCGTGGGAGGGAGATTCACGTATGGTTCCTGCAAACACTTGCCCACTGCTTTGTCCTTTTGAGTCATCATCTTCTTTCAAAGCAGAGTACTCTCTTGGGTAACTTTCTCATCACTCTCTATGGTAACTTTGGCCTTTCTAGTTTTCTTTATTGGTAGGGCATTATAGCGTGATATCGAACTTACTTGCGTTTCTCTTCCTTTTACCCGCATGAAAACATCTTGTATGAAAAAATTCATCATTGAAATAACATCAAACTTTTGAAGTACATGTGGTAACTTTAATGAATAATGTAGCTGTACCTCGGAAGGCGTAGGCAAAGGCTTCTTGGCTTGTCCGTCAGAGGTATGAATCATCTTCTGTCTTGCCTTCACAACATCATTATCAATTTTGTCTATTACCGCCTTGGTTGACAACTGATTTGCAACCGGTAACTCAACCCCGGTTTCTTTCTCTTTAACGTGGGCATCAACATTGTATGCTTCGTCCCCATCCACGCCATTTGTGACCGCCTCACGATCATGAGAGTGTTCATCAACGACATTGCAATTAACAATGACATTTTCATTAACTTGAACACCTCTATGGTTTATCATCGACATTTAAAGTACTTCATGATCATGAGAGTGTTGATCGTGACGGTGCAATGAACAATGGCATCTTCCTTACCGTGAGCGACCCTACGGACTTACCATCAACATTAAACACACCTTCATGAGCACTGTATTTCATGTGCTTGAACCGCCTCTCGGGTTTATCATCACTTAGCACCAAAAGCTCACTCGGTGTTTCTCCATCTTCATTGTTTTCGTGAGGTTTTCTTCATCTATCCCAACTTTGTTTGTCGTGAAGACAATAAGCAGAGAAATCATCTTCTAGCTCCACTGTTCATCTAGCGCATCTGTTTCCCCGTAATTATACAACAATAACACATCTATATGGATGACCAACTATATCAAACATGTATAGATAGTGCGGTGGAATTTATATATACGTGCTTCAACGACCGATTGAAAGCGTTTCATTCAAATTAGGTAAATTCAAATGGCGGGATCATGATGCGAATGTGATCATCTAACGGCAATGGTCCGTCGTGAAGACAATATTCCACGAGTGCGACATAGTTGATGGAAGCGGCGGGGTCTATATAAGTAAGACCGGCTTGTTCGTTTCGACATTTACACAACTCGATTTGTCGCCATTACAGTAGTTAACCAAACCGATTTAGGTATGTAACCAAAAAGCGATAAAATAAAAAGTACTACTAAAAGGAACATAACCTTATTATAATCGGCCGAATGAACATCACGAGCGAAGATCAAAGAAACTAGAACTACCATTCCGGTTTTCATTATCAATGGGACTTTGTCGAACAAGCCTCATCCGATTTGCCGTGCGTATGAGTTGAAGTCGATATTTAAAATATACAATCAATTATACTACTAAAGAAACACGCTAGCGGTGGATTCACGATGGTTTGATAGACACTAGCAAAGTGGTTTGATAGACACTAGCGATGGTTTCATAGACACTAGCGGTGGTTTGATAGACACTAGCGGTGGATACATCAAATTTACAAAAACAAACCCTCAGTGATAGATTAACGAGAACACGCTAGCGATGGATTGAAAACCACTAGCGTGGGTTTGTGACGCTAGCGATGGATACATCAAATTTCTGAACACCCCCAAGCGATACATTAACAGAACACGCTAGCGGTGGATTGAAAACCACTAGCGAGGGGTTTGATGTCGCTAGCGATGGATACATCAAATTAACAAAACAACCCCCAGTGATACATTGCGGGAACACGCTAGCGATGGATTGAAAACCACTAGCGAGGGGTTTGATGTCATTAGCGGTGGATACATCAAATTAACAAAACAACCCCTTTTAAAAGAAGTTGTAATATAAGTTGTAATATACATTACCATGTTCACCTTTGGACGTTGTATCTTTAGAACTTCCTCAACAACGGCAAGTCTATTTTCAATTTCATCAAGGACTCCACATTAATGTCTAGCTTGGTCGGGTTGTATCTTTATTGGCTCGGGGTTGTATCTTTAGAGCTTCCTCTACTGACAAGTCTATTGTTAATATCGTCAAGCTGATTGGAACTTTGACCTTTATCAGTTACTGCCACATCATTATTGACTATAGCCACATCTTTATCACCTAACGCCACATCTGTATCAGTTATCACCACCCCCTTGTGCACCTACAAAGCAAGATCGAAACAGAATGTGCAATGGTCAATTGTCAACGTGAATACAACCATGGTTTGCACAAACAGGCCAACTTACCTCATTAGTGGGATCATCAGCGGGTAGACTAGCCAACCGGCTCAAATATGCATTACTTGGTGCAAAACATGGTTGTAACATTTCCGCATTTGTTTGGAAGAAGATCCAAGGCGGATTAGAACCCTAGTAAACAAACAATTATAAAGTTAAAACAAATATAACGAAGTCCTAACTTATTTGACAAATACAAACAAATGGAAATGCTTATGGGACCAAAAAGTTGGGCATAATGGCGTTTGGCAAATGTTTTACCCTTTGACCAACAAAAACAACGTGGTATCTTTGACGGGTCTTTGTTCCACCATGAGCGCTAGTGGGATAACTCTCAAGAATCCATATCTAAAATAAACGAAAATTATAAATGCATTGTATGAGCTGCTAGTAAACAAAAGCGATATGTTCATAAATGTATACATCTAACCTTAAAAGCCAAGAAAAAGCCGAAATATTATATGTTGCAATTGTAGAAGGGTTTTCTTGCAATTTCTCTTTGCGATGAGCATTGTAATTAGGGGTACCAAATTGGCTAATTTTTGTAAAAGCGGGTCTACAAGAACTCTCCCCAAGGATATGCATTCCATGCCCCAAAATCCTCAACTAATTGCAACAAATGATCATCAACAATGTACCAAGGTCCACGACCTATGAACACGATCTCGTGACTAACAACAGACATACCCTTACATCCTCGGTGATAACTTTGAAAATTCCGTGTCATTCCCAAACAAATCTAAAAGCTCATTGCCTTTTACGAGTTACCTTTCTTATTAATTGTTTTCGGAAAGACACATAAGCAAAGGACTTGATCAATTTGTACATGGGAGGCAAGCGACCAAAACGAAATCCAGTCATCAATAAAGCTGTTCCCGACCGAATTTCAATACATTGTTCCCAATTTTGTATAAAATGGGGGGACAAGAATCAAGAAGTTTGTCGATAATTACCTGGTGTTGTAAAACGAAATTAACAATATGATTGCCTTTACCTAGGTCAGGAATATCTAACCATGGCCCAAAAACAGTTGCTCTGAACAGCCTCATTCGATCTGGATTCCTTGACAATTTAGACTTAATTTCCGAAAACAAGTGTACCTTGGAACGAGCAGTTACCTTAGCATCAAAATATTTGGGAATGTCACCATTTTCGAGTTTAATTCTTGAATAATTAGGGATTGATTTAGGATTTCACAATTTTCAATTGTGTTTTTAGTAGTAGTGTTGGTTGTGTGTGTTTGTATTTGGGTTAAAAATTTGAAAAGCAGGGTAAAATTTAAAAAAGTTGTAAAACTACTTTTGAAGCAAGTACTTTAGGTCTTGTTAATGTCTGAAAAATAGTCGCTTATGTTTTTACGCTTAAGTCGCTCAACCTCGGGAAAGAACTAAATGTATAAAAATATTTTGTATCTTTGACTTTTTAACTAAAGGACAAAACCAAATTTCGCTAGATTCTAAAAGCGGTCGCTTAGATTCGATTCATTTGGAAAATCATAATTTGTAAAAGTCGAAAAAATGATTGGGTACACAAACTTGAAGGACACTTGTCAAGCTTATATGAAAAGTAGAAAAGTCGCAAGTCTCAAAGTTTATTTTGGAAATACCCAAACTTTTTCCTATAAAGTGATGACACCTGAGCGAAAAATGCATTCTTAGAATTTCCCCTATTATCAAAGCATTTTGTACTGAATTGTTTTTGATAATTTTAGAAAAGAGCTTCCCATCAACATGTGCCTCAAGTATTTGAAATCGTTTTAGCACACGGAGGCAAGAGGAAGAATTAACTTCTTTGATTACTATTTTCTAAAGATATCAACATCACTTCCCGATTAAATCGGTAGATAAAGCATATTGGGGAAGGATGAGGTTTTCAAAGTTTGCTTCCCTCAATATGTGCATAGATATTTGAAAATGTTTTGCACATATTAGGAAAAAGACGCACATTGACATAAATTGATCACGTTTCAAATCTTAGTGGTTTCGGATAGATGCACCCTCAACATGTGCACGGAAAATTGGAAATCGTTTTGCACATGTGGGAAGGAGAGCTTGTACATCCTTATAAAACCAATTACCGACTTATCGCTTTAATCCAATTTAAATCACAAATTCTCCCCGATCACAATTATCAAATCATTTGAGATTTGTGATCTCTGTAATTAAATTGATTTTGAAAGCATTTAAGGAGAATTGTGACTTGATTATGAAAGCGTTTTAGCGATAAGGATCGGATTTTGAGACTTTAAACTCCATTGATTAAACATGCATAATTGTCTTTTGAAAACATAGTATTAGCAAAGGTTTTGAATCAACTGCATAAAGCATAATTCCTTTTGATTTTTCAACAATAAACCTTGCTCATTTACTTGTCAATTGTTTGAAAAATAACCTTTTTAATTCGAATTAAAATCATTCTCCCCCTCAATCAATGACACAAGTTGTTGATTGAGAGATCGAGATTTTGACAGATGATAAGCACAAATGATTTACACGAGTAATAGAGTACAAGGTATTTTCAAAGCAATTTAGTTTTCATTAGATGGCTGATCGGTGCTAAACAGTCAAGCCTAAAAGACTAAAAACTGCTCAAACACCAATGCAATTAAGATCAGAGGAGTATAGAGTTTCCCCGGGTCGTTATGTCCCAGCGAGTTGTGCAATGGATTATCAACCGTTTAGTGATCGAGGAGTCTGAACGGGAAAAGGATATGGGAATGATTATTAACTACGGAAAAAGCCAACAAATTAAAACGCCTTAAATGCAAATTAAAGAAGAATTAAAAAGATAAAACCTATTAAATAAACGCTATCACTATATTTAAAGTGATGAACGTTTAAAACCTAAAACGACGTTTAAATTAAAAATAACGTAAGCGTACAAAATAAAAAGTGAAATCTAAAAATAAAAGTCCTAAAAATATGAAAAATACATTTTACAAACCTAATGATAAAAGAAACTTTTTAGAAAAGAAAATTATTTTTACAACTATTTAATTAATTATTATTAATTAAAAACTATTTTAAACTATTTAATAATACTCTAAAATAAAAGAAAATATGAAATAAGACTAGAAAAATAAAATTAAAACTTAGAAAATCTAAAATATGATAAAACTAATTTTAAAACTGAAAAGATATTTTTTTGACTTTTTATGTATTTATTATTGATTTAAAACTATTTAAAACTAAATAAAATGCTAGAAAATACAAATTTAACTAAGAAAAATCTAGAAAAATACTTTTTTGGCTTTTTATATTTATCTAAACTTAATAAAATTGAAAAATTATTTTTTTGAACCTTTTTCTAATTTTTTGTATTAAATGCTATTTAAAAAGGCTTAAAAACTAATAAAAATCAAGAAAAATAGCAAAACAGCAGAGAAAAATCTGAAAATTTCAAGAAAATTCTAAAATAATATTAAGAAGCTATGAAAATTAGAAAAACAGGTACTTGTGTGGAGAAATAAGCAACTGATGATTCAAGTGCTTATGAATAAGCACTAAAATAAGCTAAATGAGCCAAACAAGCTACCAACTGTTAAAAGAAGTTCTAATAAGCTATATTAACCAAAATCCAACTAAAATCAACAAGCTACAACAACTGATTAACAAGATTAACAGATTTGGTGATTTGATGTTTGAGCTAAAATCAGTTTCTGGGACTAACTTCAAGCACAAGCACAAGCTTGAAAATAAGCTCAAAAGGAAAAATACTGGTTGGAACTTGTAAAAGACTTGGTTGAGAATACTTATGCCAAAATTCAGACAATAAAAAGCTCTAATAAACCCTGTGCATAAGCTGCACTTTCTGAGTAAAACTACCGATGGCGAGCGGCGATGGTGCAGGGGAAAAGGAGCTTGTTTTGAGCTTATTCCCAAGCTTATCCAGGAGGCTTAAAGCAAAAACAGTTATTAGGGCTTATAGACAACCAAGGGGACTACTTGTACCCCAAAAATCAGAACCTAAAACTCTAAAATGAATCACTGTGTAACTGCTGCATTTTCTGCACAATTCCAACTTTTTGACATTTCTTGACTTTTTGAAAACAGCACACAGTTGACTTTTATGAAGTTTGGATCCAATTTTATGATTGATTAAGATGTTATAAGATGTAATGGGGATAATGCAAGCTAGTTTGATGATATCTAATCACAATATAATGATTTGCAATCCCAAATTCCCAACAGTTAACTGTTAAAAAGATTCAAGAACAAATTTTGACTTTTATGGTGCATGCACCCAAATATATGAATGAAATGTGCTCAAGTGAGCTTGACCAACAAGAACCAACAGATGGCTATCATCGAACAAGCCTTAAGGGCGATGTACACTACAATTCAAACACTCCTTTAAGCGTTATTATGCAATAAAAAATGATCACAACTCTGATCCAACTGAAGTTAATGATCAAACCACATTCTACTAACCTAATTACTACTAATAAAATAGATTGGAACTAGAATTGACTACAAAATTCAGAAAAAGCAAAGTAACTTGAAATATTACTTACAAGGGTCCCAAGCAACTGTGGCTTGAATCCAGTGAACACAACAACCTACTACCCTATCTATACCAATCCCATTAACTCTGAATCAACCTCAACCCAGCTCTGCATCACCCTTGTTTCATTTCCATTCCTGTTTGAATCAAGTTCACTGCACCATTGACTTTCGTTGACCAAAATACAAAGTGAATTGGAACTTAAACTTCAGCTTATAACAAGCTATAAGAAGCTTGTATAAGCTTGTATAAACTTGAAAAGAGGCTTTATGAAGCTTGGATACAAGGCTTTGAGAATAAAATTGTAACAGTGGACTTGCAAAATGAAAATGATATGATAACTGAAAATTGGAACTTGAAACTGATATATATTAATCAAACAACTTAAGAGAGTACAATTTTACAAAACTTAACAATCTTACAACTTAAATAAAACGTTTACACTAAAAACGACATTTAACTAAAATTTTAAAAACTAAAAACTGCCCTTCTCTTCTTCTTTTGCTTTTCTTTTATACCCAATATCCTTCTCTCTCTTCTATGATGAAATCCCACCATCCTTGACCCTTGGATAGCCTTGAAATAATCTCAACCATTCAAATGGTGTTTTGGCGCCAATTTTCTTGTTTGACAGATAAGGTTGAGTGAGAGGGGGTGCAATTAATGAGGCTTGGAAGGTAGTTGTGGAGTGGGGGACATGGTTTGAGTGATTGGAGGAGGGGGGATGGGATATGGCTGGAGTTGCAGAGAAGCAGGTTGAGATGGTGGACTTTGGCGCCATGAGACTTGTTTGACCAATATTGACCAGGTATTAATAATTGGAAGGGGGTTCACAATTAAATTTGACAGGGGTCCAAGGTTAGTCAAGGGTCCAAAATTGGTGTGAAAGGGTTTAAAACTCCAAGGACTTAATATGTAAAATCTGAAACTCAAGGACCTGGCGCCATTCGAAAAGTTGCTTCAAGGACCATAATTGACAATTTCAATAAGTTCAAGGACCAAACTTGCCAATTTCAAAATTCCAGGGGCCAATCTTGCCAAATTTCAAACTTAGAGGACCATTTTTGCAAATTTCTCAAACTTTTGATAATTTTTCACCAAAGGACTAAATTTGACAAGTTTTGATTTTAAAAGGACCTTTGGTGACTTTACTTTTGAAATTATGTGCTCAGGGACTGTTTTTGACAACTTTTGATACTTGGGGGTAAAGCGCAATTTTGCAAATTTGATATGTTTTCATCGATTTTGATATTTTGTATTTAAAACACATAAAACAACGATTTGTGATATTTTGACCATTTTGATGTGTTTACGAGTGTTTTCGGATGAATTTGCGGTTTATTTTGTATAAAAATGATGAGTATTTACACACTCATCAATCCCCACATCGAGATATTGCTAGTCCCTAGCAATGATTTGAAAAACATAATGGATTTTAATCTCTTTACCAAAAGCCATTACTTACGGAGTAGCCAAATGTTTCGAGTTCAAGTAAGAACCATGGTACATCGATAACCATGTGATTTTGAGCAAACCACCGACTTCAACGGTTTGATTTGTCTTTACGAAGCCGTGCCTTACGGACTAGCCAACTCTTAGATAAATTATCAATATTATCTTTGGTGAGTGATTACCAATTATGGTTTTTCCACGCCTTTACCACAAGCCATAATCTTGCGGGCTAGCCAACTCATTATCTTTTGAGGATGATGGGGAGTCAAGAACCATACAATTTTGGGCAAATTGCAAGCCATATAAGCGGTTTGATGTATCTTTACCAAGAGCCGTTTGCTCTGGATTAGCCAATCCTTTTGTCTTCTGAGACATGGCGGATGATAACCAATTGAGAAAGTGTAAAACACTTACTCCAAAAAAATTTTGGCCAAAAGCGGGGATTAGGTGGATAATTACATGATAAAATTCGTGAGAATCCCCACACTTAGAAATGAATATTGCCCTCAATATTCAAAGTACCGCGGTTATGCGAAACAAAGAACGTGAAAGGGAAATACTACTACCATTATTTAGAAAGAAGATTTTTTTTTTTTTTTTTTTTTTTTTTTTTTTGAAACATGTGGGCAACCCCCACACTAGGGTGGTAGAAAGAGGTGAGAAAAGTAAATATGGGTGAAAACCCATATGGCATGCTCTTATTTTTGATTCCCGAGTCGCTAGCTTGACTCGACCAATTCATTTGTTCATGGGAAAGTAGCGTGGAAAACCAATCTCGATCGGACTTTCGTTCACAATGTTAATGAACATATGAACATCGAAAGTTCCACACCGACGAGATATAACCTCGGTATTGTTAATAGTAGAAACTATAAAGGATGATACGGGGTCAAAGATGGTGTCCTCATTCCGAAGAGAAAGGAAAGAGCAACCACACCATCGTGAAGAATGGAAGAAAGCGTACATGAGAATGCATGTCCATTCCTCGTGAGAGAAGCAAATCACCGGTTTGACATCTTTAAGCTTAAACTTGAAGCTTAGATGGTGATTGGCAAGAAGGTGTCCGGGAGGGAGGGTGGAAATGATTCTTCAATCAACAAACTTTCCGAAAAGGATGTCTCCCTCGGGATCAAGGTAAGTGTTATCAATTCCGTTGGAATTGATTCATCACTTAGAAATGCATCGACTTCATTCCAAAAGTTGTCCTCTTCCTCATCGGGAGTGAGAGAAGGGGTGGAAGAGTCGGGAATAAGACTAGAGGATGATGGATCATTTTGAGCAATTCATCAATGGGTAAGATGTCTCCCGTTGGATCACAAACATCATCATCCAACTCGGATGGCGAAGAGTTTGGTTTCATCCACGGACTTAACAATCTCGATCGACAAGCGATGCGGAGGTGGGACAAGTGGTGTGCTCTTAGAGCTAGCAGTTTCCACCACTCCGATGAAGTCTCGAATCTAGATCATCGTCATCATCATCAAGAACACTCTTGACTTCCACAGTACGACTTTCAAACCATTTGTTTGAACCGGGGTAATTTTCAAAGCTTTGAGCTCAAAGACGTTTTGGTGAACACTCTTAACCGTGAAATTTGAGGCGTTGCATTGATTCTTTCGATTTTTGATCAATTGTGGCAACACTGTTTGTACAAAGGTTTGGAGTTCGGTTTATATTTAACGTGAGCTCTTCGTTGTCAACCCGTATGGTCAACTCTTGACAAACACATCGATCGAGCACGACTCGTTTTAAGAAAGCTCTCCCAAGATAAGGGGAACTCTAGGATGCGCATGAAGTCTACTACAACAAAGTCGGCATGAAAGTGAAACTTTCCCACTTTCATCACGACATCCTCGGCTATCCCAGTGGACGAGTTGCAGTGCGATCCGCTAGCTCGAGTGTCATACGAGTGGGTGAAAGTTCGGGAAGAGCAGTTTCTTCCATCTTGAGAGTGGCATGAGGTTAATGCTAGCGCCAAGATCGCCAAGGCGGAACATTGAAACATCCCAAGAAATCACACGGATTAAGAACCGGCCGGGGTCTTCAAGCTTTCGGGAAGCTTATTAAGAATGGGCTGTGAGCATTGCTCATTGAGAGGAGTTTTCGCCATCTCGATAGCTTATCTTTGTTGGTGAGTAAGCCTTTAAGCGTGGATGCAAATTTAGGCATTAGAGCGAGAGCATCAACGAAGCTTATATCAAAGTGAAGCTCATTGAAGATTTGGAAGAATTTTTCCATTTGCTCTTTGTTTTTGTCTTTGAGCTTCTCATCATTCATTCTTGATGGGTAAGAAGTCGACTAGACTTTGAGCCGGGATGGAAGTGTTTTCTTGCTCAAGATTTTCTTGAACTTGGGTTCCGGACTTAAAGGTTGGACTACCAAGGTGGGGCGTGTGCGGTGCCGTGGGCTTGAATAATGCACCTTGTCCGTTGTCTCCTTGGTAACTTGACCAAATGCCACGGAGGAGGGGCATAGGAGTCGTAGGTCCATTGTGCGTCTTACCACTACAGTGGTGGTGACTTTCAACTCGGCATTGGGATTGGTAGCTGTATTGCTTGGGAGTCCTCCGGAAGATGATGAAGCTTTGTTCATATTCATGTTCATGAAGCGCTCATCATATTCTTTAACTCATTTGTCTGCAGAGACGGTGTGGTATCAATTTCCTTTTTAGCTCACCTCTCATGTTATTGATCCGAGTTTGCATTGATCGCATGTTTGCCTCGATCATTTTCATGAAGTCATTTGGCATGGGAGCTTGAGGAGGTGGTTGATAACTTTGATGATTAGGAGCTTGATATGGTGAGGTTGGTTGAAATTGTTCGGTTTGATTGAAATTTGGAGGTTATTGAAATTTTGCCCTTGATTTGGGACAAAGCGATTTTGATTTCCATGGTTTTGATTGCCATGGTTTTGCAGGAGGAAAACCGGTGGTGTCATACCGCTAGGTGCAGTAGTGAGGATCGACTGTGGTCGGTATTGATTGTGGTTTACCAAGCTACGGGAGCTTGGTAAAAGGAAGCATCGGTTGCTTGACAATCATAATACGCGTGTGGACCACTACAAGTTTCACACACCTTGTTCTGACTTTGGTGGTTCGGGCTTATGAATTTCGCTTTTGATTTCCTTTACCTCTTTTATCATACAATGGATGATGTCCGTTAGAAGCATTATCGGATGCTAACTCGGAAGAGTTACCGGATGAAGAAGAGGCAAGAGTGTTGGAACATTGACTTTGTTGCGAGAAAAAGGAACTTTGATTTACTCGCAAATTTCAAGCACATCTTTAGGTTTACGATTCAAGATATTACCACCAGCGGATGCGTTCAAAGAATCTTGATCATTACCGTTCAACCCATTGTAAAAGATATTAACTTGTTGAGCTCCGTGAATTCATGATGGGGCATTTCACGAGGAGATCTTTGAATCTCTCCATGCCTCTCAAAATTTTCATCGAAATTTTGACGAAATCGAAATTTCATTTTAAGATTAGTCGTCTTTGATGGAGGAAAGAAATAATTGACAAACTTTTGGACAAGATCCTCCCAAGTTTCGATTGATCGAGGGGTTCTTTTCGGCCAAATCTGGCGCCCCAAGTGTGAGCGGAAATAGCATCAATTTGATCACTGTTGTGGCACATCTTTGTAATTGAGAGTTGATGTCAAATGGTTGAACCAGCGGATGTGCATCTGGTCTTCTCGATCGAGACGCGGAATTGATTCGTAGACACAAGTTGGATTAAATGTGTCTTCAATCAAGTGATCGAATTGATTACCGGTAAGGCGATGGCATCTCCATAACCCTCGGTGGGTGCACGGAGCATTTCCGCCATGGTGCGTTAAATCGCCATCTGTTGCTCGAAATAGTGCGAATCTCGGGTTCGACTATTTGGGCGACGCGCCTCTGAGCGTCTTCTTGGTATTTACGCTAGATCACGCAAAGGACTCAATGATCTAGAAGAGCGAGTGCGCATGCACTAGAGTTAACTCTAAGGAAACTCGAGTTAAGAAGAGAAATGGGAATTATGAAAATCTTTCGGATGAGAATGAAATTATGAAGCGGTTTGTAAAAATTGGGTGAGGAGAATCTTTTGGTTTTACGGTTACAAGCGTCGATATCACAACAAAATCAATTAACACAAAATCGAGGCAAAACAACGATGAACTTAACCAATAATCCAAGATGAATGGCTTCTTTGAAAAGGTACACCAATCACACGGACACAAAGGCAAGTTTTATATCTTTAGTTCGGGAACTTATTATGGTCGCACCCCAGTTAGGTAGTGCCTTTGCCTTGGTTTCGGTGGTAATCTTTTAAGTTGTTTATTATTAAGAAAGCAGCGATTCTTTTGTATTTTATTCTTGATACATATATAGAAACAAAAGAGAAAATATTTTGTGTTTTATCGTTTTGCTTGTTTTGGGTTTTGGATTTTTAGAGGAAAATATGGATATATATATATCTGAGAGATGGATGATATAAACAAAGAGTGAGGATTCAAACAACTAATGCGCTGTACGGAGATAAATCGGCCTGACTCCCGTGGCGTAAAATTTGATCGGTGCTAAGCAGTCAAGCCTAAAGACTAAAAGCGCTCAAACACCAATGCAATTAAGATCGGAGGAGTATAGAGTTTCCCGGTCGTTATGTCGGTGAGTTGTGCAATGGATTATCAACCGTTTAGTGATCGAGGAGTCTGAACGGGAAAAGGATATGGGAATGATTATTAACTACGGAAAAAGCCAACAAATTAAAACGCCTTAAATGCAAATTAAAGAAGAATTAAAAAGATAAAACCTATTAAATAAACGCTATCACTATATTTAAAGTGATGAACGTTTAAAACCTAAAACGTACGTTTAAATTAAAAATAACGTAAACGTACAAAATAAAAAGTGAAATCTAAAAAATAAAAGTCCTAAAAATATGAAAAATACATTTTTACAAACCTAATGATAAAAGAAACTTTTTAGAAAAAGAAAATTATTTTTACAACTATTTAATTAATTATTATTAATTAAAAACTATTTTAAACTATTTAATAATACTCTAAAATAAAAGAAAATATGAAATAAGACTAGAAAAATAAAATTAAAACTTAGAAAAATCTAAAATATGATAAAACTAATTTTAAAAGCGAAAAGATATTTTTTGACTTTTATGTATTTATTATTGATTTAAAACTATTTAAAACTAAATAAAATGCTAGAAAATACAAATTTAACTAAGAAAATCTAGAAAAATACTTTTTGGCTTTTTATATTGGTGACCGGGTTCGTTCCGGCGTGGCGTAAAAATTTGATCGGTGCTAAGCAGTCAAGCCTAAAAGACTAAAAGCGCTCAAACACCAATGCAATTAAGATCGAGAGGGTATAGAGTTTCCCGGGTCGTTATGTCCCAGCGAGTTGTGCAATGGATTATCAACCGTTTAGTGATCGAGGAGTCTGAACGGGAAAAGGATATGGGAATGATTATTAACTACGGAAAAAGCCAACAAATTAAAACGCCTTAAATGCAAATTAAAGAAGAATTAAAAAGATAAAACCTATTAAATAAACGCTATCACTATATTTAAAGTGATGAACGTTTAAAACCTAAAACGTACGTTTAAATTAAAAATAACGTAAACGTACAAAATAAAAAGTGAAATCTAAAAAATAAAAGTCCTAAAAATATGAAAAATACATTTTTACAAACCTAATGATAAAAGAAACTTTTTAGAAAAAGAAAATTATTTTTACAACTATTTAATTAATTATTATTAATTAAAAACTATTTTAAACTATTTAATAATACTCTAAAATAAAAGAAAATATGAAATAAGACTAGAAAAATAAAATTAAAACTTAGAAAAATCTAAAATATGATAAAACTAATTTTAAAACTGAAAAGATATTTTTTTGACTTTTTATGTATTTATTATTGATTTAAAACTATTTAAAACTAAATAAAATGCTAGAAAATACAAATTTAACTAAGAAAAATCTAGAAAAATACTTTTTGGCTTTTTATATTTATCTAAACTTAATAAAATTGAAAAATTATTTTTGAACCTTTTTCTAATTTTTGTATTAAATGCTATTTAAAAGGCTTAAAACTAATAAAAATCAAGAAAAATAGCAAAGCAATGAGAGAAAAATCTGAAAATTTCAAGAAAATTCTAAAATAATATTAAGAAGCTATGAAAATTAGAAAAACAGGTACTTGTGTGGAGAAATAAGCAACTGATGATTCAAGTGCTTATGAATAAGCACTAAAATAAGCTAAATGAGCCAAACAAGCTACCAACTGTTAAAAGAAGTTCTAATAAGCTATATTAACCAAAATCCAACTAAAATCAACAAGCTACAACAACTGATTAACAAGATTAACAGATTTGGTGATTTGATGTTTGAGCTAAAATCAGTTTCTGGGACTAACTTCAAGCACAAGCACAAGCTTGAAAATAAGCTCAAAAGGAAAAATACTGGTTGGAACTTGTAAAAGACTTGGTTGAGAATACTTATGCCAAAATTCAGACAATAAAAAGCTCTAATAAACCACATGCATAATTGCACTTTACGAGTAAAACTCTCGGTGACTAGCGGCGATGGTGCGAGGAAAAGGAGCTTGTTTTGAGCTTATTCCCAAGCTTATCCAGAAGGCTTAAAGCAAAAACAGTTATTAGGGCTTATAGACAACCAAGGGGACTACTTGTACCCCAAAAATCAGAACCTAAAACTCTAAAATGAATCCTGTGTAACTGCTGCATTTTCTGCACAATTCCAACTTTTTGACATTTCTTGACTTTTTGAAAACAGCACACAGTTGACTTTTATGAAGTTTGGATCCAATTTTATGATTGATTAAGATGTTATAAGATGTAATGGGGATAATGCAAGCTAGTTTGATGATATCTAATCACAATATAATGATTTGCAATCCCAAATTCCCAACAGTTAACTGTTAAAAAGATTCAAGAACAAATTTTGACTTTTATGGTGCACAGACCCAAATATATGAATGAAATGTGCTCAAGTGAGCTTGACCAACAAGAACCAACAGATGGCTATCACTGAACAAGCCTTAAGGCAAGTGTACACTACAATTCAAACACTCCTTTAAGCATTATTATGCAATAAAAATGATCACAACTACGATCCAGTGAAGTTAATGATCAAACCACATTCTACTAACCTAATTACTACTAATAAAATAGATTGGAACTAGAATTGACTACAAAATTCAGAAAAAGCAAAGTAACTTGAAATATTACTTACAAGGGTCCCAAGCAACTGTGGCTTGAATCCAGTGAACACAACAACCTACTACCCTATCTATACCAATCCCATTAACTCTGAATCAACCTCAACCCAGCTCTGCATCACCCTTGTTTCATTTCCATTCCTGTTTGAATCAAGTTCACTGCACCATTGACTTTCGTTGACCAAAATACAAAGTGAATTGGAACTTAAACTTCAGCTTATAACAAGCTATAAGAAGCTTGTATAAGCTTGTATAAACTTGAAAAGAGGCTTTATGAAGCTTGGATACAAGGCTTTGAGAATAAAATTATGTGATGGACTTGCAAAATGAAAATGATATGATAAGCGAAAATTGGAACTTGAAGCGATATATATTAATCAAACAACTTAAGAGTACAATTTTACAAAACTTAACAATCTTACAACTTAAATAAACGTTTACACTAAAAGCGACATTTAACTAAAATTTTAAAAACTAAAAGCGCCTTCTCTTCTTCTTTTGCTTTTCTTTTATACCCAATATCCTTCTCTCTTCTATGATGAAATCCCACCATCCTTGACCCTTGGATAGCCTTGAAATAATCTCGACCATTCAAATGGTGTTTTGGCGTAATTTTCTTGTTTGACAGATAAGGTTGAGTGAGAGGGGTGCAATTAATGAGGCTTGGAAGGTAGTTGTGGAGTGGGGACATGGTTTGAGTGATTGGAGGAGGGATGGGATATGGTTTGAGTTGCGAGAGCGAGGTTGAGATGGTGGACTTTGGCGCCATGAGACTTGTTTGACCAATATTGACCAGGTATTAATAATTGGAAGGGGGTTCACAATTAAATTTGACTGGGGTCCAAGGTTAGTCAAGGGTCCAAAATTGGTGTGAAAGGGTTTAAAACTCCAAGGACTTAATATGTAAAATCTGAAACTCCAAGGACCACAACTGCCAATTCTGAAAAGTTGCTTCAAGGGACCATAATTGACAATTTCAATAAGTTCAAGGACCAAACTTGCCAATTTCAAAATTCGAGGGGCCAATCTTGCCAAATTTCAAACTTAGAGGACCATTTTTGCAAATTTCTCAAACTTTTGATAATTTTTCACCAAAGGACTAAATTTGACAAGTTTTGATTTTAAAAGGACCTTTGGTGACTTTACTTTTGAAATTATGTGCTGGGGTTATTTTTGACAACTTTTGATACTTGGGGACTAAAGCGCAATTTTGCAAATTTGATATGTTTTCATCGATTTTGATATTTTGTATTTAAAACACATAAAACAACGATTTGTGATATTTTGACCATTTTGATGTGTTTACGAGTGTTTCGGATGAATTTGCGGTTTATTTTGTATAAAATGATGAGTATTTACACACTCATCAATGGCAAATATTTTTCAGAAGAATCATTAGACGGAAAAATATTTGGAAGGATAAACATTTGTCTTTTAGATGACAAATATTTGTTTTAAGAATCAGAGCATGAGATTTGAAAAATGAGATAAAGCATGGCTCTGTTCTTTACTTTTTAAAACGGGTTACTTCCTGAAATGACAATAAACCACCATTTTTCTCCATCTCGTTTTTTTTTTTTTTTTTTTTTTTAAATTCGAACTTCATCTAAAGACCCGTGCCATTCTTTGAGTGACAACTCAAAATCTGTAGATGTTATCGAACCAAGAAAAACAAGACAAAAAGACAATATTTTTTGGAATTTTTCAAGATTTTCTAATTTTTTATGGATTTTCGAAAATTTTATATTTTTCTATTTGCTTTTTGTTGGTTTTATAATTTTGTATTTTGTTTTTGAATAAATATTTACAAGAGATAGATGAAGGAAAACCTTTTACTCCTCTTCTTCCTCTTGAAGATGTTTGAGTGTTTCCGGTTGTAAGCTTTTTAGACCAAGTCGTGGAAGGATAAACTCAAAACGTTCTCTAGGAAGAGCTTTGGTGATCCATGTAGGATCGTTATATTTATTGTGTTTGATGATTCGGGTGGTCTTGGGAGATCAAAATACATGTTTTCCATTTTAGAGAGAAAGTAGAGAGAGGGTGTTCTTGCTAGAGGTTTACACAAATTGTCATGAATATTAGATTATGATGAGCACCACCCTTCCATGGATGGAAGGGGTATTTATATTCGGGTGGTTACATCAAAATACACGACCTCCTATCGGCTGTGGATCGGGGATATCGGCTGGGATCGGGGATACGGTGGGTAAAGACCCGTCCTTCCTCCACGGTGTTGCACTAAACTATTTTACGCTCTTGACTAACTAATAAAACAATAAATAACGTAACTAACGACAAATCTACGAGCTAACTTATGCTAGATAACATTTGGGGTGACCGACTCTTCACTAAGAAATTTTCCAATTCCTAACAATCTCCCCTAAGGAGGTCACCCCATGTTTTACATTTGAATCCTAGCATTCTATTCTTGACATTGTTCTTGAGCTCGTAGACTTGAATTCTTCATTTCCGCAATCTTTGTGCTTTTGTAGTGCAACTTCAAAGTCCGCATTGATTTGTACTTTCGGTGGAGGTCTTTGAGCGATCCACATCTTGATGATCTTGAGCTTTCTTTGAGATCATCGACCACGATAAATCTGGATCACCCTTTATTGTGTTGCCATCATGTGAAGTTGTGACTTTTGGACCGACATGCTCACACTTTTGAATCATGACATCTTTCCATCGAGTAGCGGAAGCCTTCTTGGTTCATGATATTTGCGGCGATGTAGCGAAGCATAGTATAAAAATATCGAACCGGGTTATGTAGATATGCACCGGTCATGATTTCTTCAAATTAAGTGTGGATCTTTGTGAGCATGCGGCTTTGGATTGACTCCTCAATTACGATCGGTGCAATCGTCGGGTGTACACGCAACTGACGATTAGCAATAAAGCGCGCGAAAGTGTCTTTGATCACTTCGTTGAATTGAGTACACGGCCCACGGTTCCCGTTGATCGATACAAATCTTTTGTGATCGGTGGGATTCCTAAGAATCTCCTTGACGGGGTTTCGCATTGTTCTAGTTGTTCTCAAACCGGAGCGTCTCAAAGAAGACAACACGGAGTGAGTGAACCGGTAATTGAGATTCAGCGATTGATGAAAAATGATTTGAAAACAATCGCGTATTGCTTGAAGAAAGAGTTTTGCAATCTGACGAAGGTTTTATGAGAAAGATCAATTTTCAATCAAAATACTTTTGTATTAGAGAATGAGTACACATTCGACGTGCTAGCGAAAAGAAGAGATTCGCACATCGAGCGGTTTTCTAAAAGTATTTTCAATCGAGATACTTTTGAATTTGAAAACATAAGTACACATTCGACGTGCTAGAGAAAAGAAGGTTTGCACATCGAGCGGTTTTCCAAAAGTATTCGTCAATTCCATTCTGGACCAAGGTTGATTCAAGAATGAATCTCCCATTGTTTCTATCCGGTTGTCACAAGTTTGATCTTACGAGAAGATCTCACATGTCACCCACCAAGAGCTTGTTTGATGTTGGCTCTAGAAGGATTTCCATCTTCATCGTGAATACTTTTACATACCACTCGGATGTTACGGCAATACCACAAGGATAATCGTGGGACTCTTAATATATACTTACTTTCCACATTGTGTGAAAAGCAAGTCTTCAAGAATTTAGTGTCCTAACGAGATATTGTGGATGATCTCTTGGCTCTAGACTCAATAGTGCATATTTGGTTCTGTCTTGGGAGACTAGGAGAGGGTCTCCTTCTTCAATATCAACAATCTCTAAGAGAAAGTCGATAGATTATGTCGGTTCCCGTGAGAATGAAACAAGCCCTTTTAAGAGGAACTTGAGTGGCTTGGGAAGTTTAGTGCGGATCGTCCTTTGGGTCCATGACGTCTTGTCTTCAATACCGGTGTTACCTTAGTAACAACCGGTAGCATATGTATTGAACCGGTTTACGCCCTAAGGTTGAATTGATGGAGGCTATTTCTTTTCACCCTTTTTCACATTCGGTTCTTTTCATTCTTCAACCCCTTGATTGCTTACGAGACTTCATTACTAGAACCTTGTTGGGTTTATTCGATTACTAGCTCTGTCTCGATCCGCACTCTTCCCATATTCTCATTTTCTCCTTTTTCAATATACCTAAGGACTCTACACTATCTAGTGGATTGTCCACTGGTAGATCCCTCCGGTTACGGCGGATCGTGGGAACAAATACCTAACCTAACCATCCTTATAACACCATGCATAAAGTAAATTGGTGGGTCTTTTGGTATTGTTCATTCCTTCATGAAACCAATTGAAAATCATTTGGAAAACCAATCAAGGTACTTGTGATACGAGATCAAAGCATTTTGTACCTTAATAGTTTTGATCATTTAGAAAACCTCCCCTCAACATGTGCATATGATTTAGAAATTGTTTAGCACAAGGAGGCAAGAGGACTTTGAAATATTTTCTTTGATCACAATTTTCATCACGAAAAAGCCATTTGATTTTCTTGGTAAAATTCTCCCCTCAATATGTGCATAGGATTTTTGAAATCATTTTATCACATAGAGGCAAGAGTTCTTTGAAGCACATCCACAATCACAAAATCCATTAAGAAAACCATTTGAAAACACAATCAAGGTACTTTATAATCTCTTTTAAAAACTTTTGTACCTCGATGGTTTTGCTCCCCTCAATATGTGCTTGAGATTGAGCGTTTAGCACATATGAGAGAGCGACTGCACAATTGAATCAAAGCGATCACCTTTTATCAAATTTCATTATTAAATCACAAATTCTCCCCGATCAAAATATCAAATCCTTTGAGATTTTGGATCCCAAGTGATTTAATTAGGTTTAGAAAACATGGGAGAAAATGTGGCCTTGTTTAAATACTCATCTGGTTTTGGATAAATCCTCCTCCTCAACATGTGCATTGTGTATTTGAAATCGTTTGGCACATGGAGGCGGGAGTGCCTTTGAAGGACTAAAACCAATTCCATTTAAAAGCAGTTTGAGATTTAAAACACGATCTCTACCCCGATCGAAATATCAAACCATTTGAGATTTGTGATCCCAACCGATTTAAATCATTTAGAAAATTTTGGGGAAAGGCGTGGCAAGATTTAATTTTGAAAAATGATAGATAAGGACCATATTTAGACATTAAAGATTGTTAGTGTCGGTATGATAGTTTTAAGAGATCTTTAAGTAAAATAAAACAATTTCACAATCAAACAAGAACAGAAAAATTTCATTTTGAAAGACCTTGAGTTTTAAAGAAAATCATACCATGACATAACATTAAATCTTTAGATCACCACATTTTAGCGTACAAAGCGGACTTTTTGAAGAAATATTGTTTGAAAATATTTTATTTTAAATCACTCTCCCCTCGATCCATGATGAAGTCAATAATTGAGTGACTTAGGTTTTGATAAAATGAAGTCGGTGATTTTCAAAATTTAGTCAATATATTTTCAAAACAATATTTTCCATTTTCAAAACAATTTAATCAAATTATTCAAAATTGTTTTAAAATGGTATCTGCTGCACAAAGATCGTTAGGTGGTTGAGAAGCTTTTGTTGTTGTTCTTTGTAGGGCTTGGAAGAAAAACCGTCTGCAAATGCGGTGAGACTTCTTCTTACGTTGCATTTTGAATGCCAAGCGAGGTCCAATTAAGCTCCGTTTCTTCAATCACTTAGAAGAAAACCATCTGCGATGCGGTGAGACCTCTTCGTTGCATTTATGCCAACTCTCCATTGAAGTCAATTAAGCTCCGTTTCTTCATTTGTCAACCCAAGATATAGTTACCCTTTCCTTTCGGCATCCAATCATGTTCAATTGTGGGATCCGGATCGGGAACATTCTTATATACCAATATACACGCATCGTTAGTGAACACACATACAGATATATGGTGGTCGACATCACCCAAACAACAATCGACTAATAAAAGTCAATTCAACATAACAATCGGATCATATAAGGCATGGGGTTTATGTGTTAATCAAACTCTAATCATCTAAACCTAACAATCATATCCTAAATTCCTAGTCCTTCAACATAGGCAATTATCATTTTAATTAAGCACGTGGGATAATTAAGAAAGCTCGTTAGATGATATAGATTTGAAAACATTCTCCCCTCAATCAATGACTCATTTTACTTGAAAAGTTTTAAAAGTCTTTGAAGTCATCGATTGAGTTTGCAAATGTCTGAAAACTACGATCCCGATTGATTTTTAAAGCAACTCATTTACCACCATTTTTAGAAAACACCAAATATTTTTACGAAGAATTTTAGGCGGAAAAACATTTGTGTAGGAGCAATGATCCTTGACATACTTTCCTCAAATTGTTTTAGGATAAGTGCGAAATATTTGAAAATAGTTTAAGCGTAGCACTTTCCTTCTTTGAAAAGCGGGTTGCTATACGAAATAATAGCAAACCATAGTTTTAACACGGGTTCTGATCGAAGTAGCGCAAGCCATCATTTGAAGTCCGGGTTCTGATGCGAAATAGCGTAAGCCATATTTTGAGACATGTTTAGAAAAGAATATTTACACCTCTGCTCGAACTTCATCTATGGTCCCGTGCCATTATTGAATGACATTTCTAAGACCGTAGATGTTATCGATACGAAGACATGTCATGTGAAAACATATTTTTGGTATTTTGAAATTTTCGATTTTTATGGGTTTTGAAGGTTTTATATTTTCTATTTTCTTTTGTTGGTTTTCTATTTTTGTATTTGGTTTCTTTGGTTTTATATTTTGTATTTTGCTTTTCGAATAAATATATACAAGGATAGAGTAGATGATATAGTTAAAGAAGATGATGATCAGATGCAGAGATAAGGATATCGAAGCGACCCGTTGTAGAAGATAGAAGTCATCATCTCTTAAACATTCACCACCAAAGCTTCAAGGCTCTTGAATCGAAGAGAGAAATTGAACCACTTGAAAGTGAGACTTGGCGACTTCCCCAAACCGAAAATCCTTTAGATGAGCGATTGAAGCTCTATTTCAAGCTTGCCTTAGCGGTGCAGAGAAGCACACCATTATCATAAATCCATTGCTCCATTTAAGACCGATAATCGAGAATCTCCGTTCGGGGTTATATCATCCATAAAACGACAACGTATCATCCCCACATAAATAATCTTCTCAAATTTCATAACCACTTTGAAGTCAAGCGATCCATTCCAAAAGGTGTCAAGAGAGCAATTCCCCAGTAGTTGAATTGTTGCGATCGACCTCTTTGTATAATGCTCTAGAACTCTCCCAAATACACTTCATGAGGGAATGAAGAACACCTTCCCATGTTCACATTTTCTTCCACGATGAGCGTGTATGAAGCTCAAGAACCGAAGTACACCAATATCCAAGAACTCTCCGAATACACATCAAGAGGGTAATGTAGAACACCTCCCTATGTTCACATCTTTCGTCACGATGAATGTGTATGAAGCTCAAGTATCCAAGTATACCAATACACAAGGAATGAATAAGCGATAACATTGAAGAAGCGAGGCCAAGTCACGATTATCTCTGCGGGTGACAATCTCTGCGGATGTCAACACGGAATAAGTGATTATATCTACGAATCAGCGATTAAGCACTCAAGTGAAACGGTGAGCATCCCCAATGTACACGATCTCTCTCCCACGATCATTGCGATACCATCGAAATCACCACACACTAGTGTACCTCTTTTATCTTGAAACTTTTTCTAACATCACTTCCCCACGTAGTTGGAATAATAACACTAAAAGCCTTGATGAGTAAAACCTTGAGTTTCTCTGCGGTCATGACATTTGTTTTCCGGGATATCTTCAATCACTTAGAAGAATTAAGTTCATCAAGTTTACTCGTCATGAGTCAAACCTTGAGTTTCTCTGCTGGTAATAACATTTGTCTTCCGGGATATCTTCAATTTCTTAGAAGTATTAAGTACATCAAGTTTACTCGCGTTTAGATGCTTGTCTCCTTCCCCCTTTCGGTTTTGACACTTGAATCGGCAACTCTTTGTAAGCCCAAATACTTGAAATTTGTTGAGAAGATTGCTTGAAGTCTTTGTGAGAATCAACATCTTGAAGACTCTCTCGACTATTTATATCAACCCTTACGTAGACAATTTGAAGTGACCTTGAAGAAGAAAACCGCTATACCATACTTGGCTGAAGTCAACTTCCCACATTTGTATCTTAAGCTTGCACCTAATGATGGAAGAGCGGTGTAGAGAATTTATGCTTCAAGCAAATCTCTAAGTACTCACTACCCAAACAAAGTATGAGACATTAACACCTCTTGAGATTATCCACACCGTCATATCGTGTGACTTGAGTAAAACAAAGTAACTCCTAATAGTGATAGTTAACGGTCTTCAACCATCCACCTCATTGCTGGTAACTAGATAAACCAAGTCTTCAACTCAAATTCTTAAGCCGAGCAAGTTATCAAATAAGAACACGCCTTTGTGAAAGTCAACTTCAATCTCAAATAAGTGATAAATGATTAACTCAAAGTAATCAACTTGTGTCAAATGTCCAACAATAGTCAATATCAACGTCTCGGAGTCTTTGCTAAAGAATATGAGCAAGTCTAATTGGGAATTGAATCGACTTATAACTTTCTCCCAATTAGTGCTCTCCCTAAACCGACAATCTGTTTGATAAATGCCCAGATTAAGAAGAAGTCTTTAGATCGTTAAATGCAACTCGTCTTTAGTCTTCTAACATGTAGCGAAAATGTAGAACAGATTGTAGACTCGACCTTCTTCAAGATTGTGCGGTTGGGGAATAGATAGTTAACATCTTCAACTCACCAAAACAAGAACATCACCAAAAGCATCCCAATCAACTTACATCTTGCAAATCCCTTAACTAAAATCCTCCCAATCAAACAAAACGAAAGATGTTCATCAAGGAAATCGACAATCGGGCATAGCGAACACACGAAATGGTAACACCAAGCAAACAATCACATCAAACAAGACGAAGGTTGTTCGGAATCATCATGTTGATGTGCGTGAAGCATTAACCGGAAGCACTTTGTCAATAAACTCATATCGACTTGTGAAGATGTCAACCAACGGCTCTTAGAAGAAACTCCATGTGAAGATTACCC
Source organism: Chrysanthemum lavandulifolium (assembly GCA_022545495.1). Lineage (NCBI taxonomy): Eukaryota > Viridiplantae > Streptophyta > Magnoliopsida > Asterales > Asteraceae > Chrysanthemum > Chrysanthemum lavandulifolium. The sequence goes on from CM040246.1 coordinate 67,815,136, forward strand.
GATAAGAAGAAGCTCGGTTCTTACATGAGTTTAGAGCCGTATGACCATTTAAATTCTCAAATAATAATCAACCATGCAAAAATTCACACTTCTTCTCCCCTCAAGAATTGCATACGGAGTTGCCATTCTTGATTAAATAAGTGAAAATCATCCGAATGTTCTATTCACACTTCTCTCCATAAAATAAGCACATGATGTCGCCATCTTCATTATAATCGAGCAAGTGGAATGAGAAAACAATCGATGGTAGCCGGTTCACTTTATGGTGAGCGCATGGAAAAAGTATGAAGCATGTTGATGAGAATGGTCATAATTAGAAGATTTCTCTTCTTGGAAGATAAAAAGCGCCGACACGTACACTTTTCTTTTCTTTAGAGAGCGAGGCTTGAGCTGTTGTGTTCAAACGTCATAAGAAGATTTCTCTTCTTTTGAAGATAATGCGCCTTGAAGCGTACACATTTCTTTTCTTTAGAGTCGAGGCTGAGGCCGATGTGAGCAGGCGTCATAATCTCTCTCTTTTCAACTCTCTTGGCAAAACATGTAATCAACCCCATTATCATTCGGTGGGCTCTTTGTTGTGACGGTGATGGAATAACCCAATATGATGAATTTGACCACAAGTAAACTAACCCGAACTCGTGACTTAAACTTGCACATATGTAACAAAGAGCGGTGCGAGACTTCATGCTCCATTGAATCTCTAAGTACTCTATACTCTTCAACCAACCAACCATCAAGTAATAGGCGTACATCACCTCTTGAAAATCCACAATTGAATGTGACCTTTGAGCACTACAGCGTAACTCCTTAAAGTGATAGTTATTTTGAGATGATAAGAGCCCAATTCCCCAGTGGTAAAAAGAAAAGGTAAAAGTCACCCAACAATAACTAGATTTCCAAGTCTTCGTTTTTGATAATAAGCTCGAACAAGGATCATGAAGAATCTTCATCCATCCATCCCGATACCTTGGATACTAAGTACACTCGCCGTGATAATTCACTTCAACCTCAAATAAATAATCTTGAATTAACGCCGTTGTCACATCTTACGAGCTGCTCAAATCTAGCCTTCTTTGACATTTGAATGAACTTTGATAATGGTTTCATCCGACCATGGTTAAAAGCATAGAACCCGTAAAACCAAGCAATAACCAAACCGCCATGACGAATATCCAAACACACATCCAATTTATGAAGTACACCCTTTTATCCCTTCTTGAAGCGAAACCGTAGCATCGACATCAAAGAGATCCGAATTACACTTTCTCTTCTCCAAGATGGTTCCATCATTACGGATTTTACAACTCTATGGTTTAAACAGAAATAGTTTCTTTCGCGGGATTTTACAAAACCAAGAATAAACCGTAAGATAGATCCGAAATGCACTTTACTAATACGGGATGTTTCCATTGTCACGGATTTTACAAGTCTATGATTTAAACAGAAATAGGTTCTTTCGCGAGATTTTACAAAATCAAGACAAAACCGTAAACAATGTTAGCTTGAATGTGTTATGACAACTTTGGTTTCGGTGAATATCATTTTAGGGAACATCGCGGTTCATCAACGGTCCATTATCCAACATCAACAACCATCAATCAACCATCCAATAAACACTTTCACATCATTCACATGATCATCGGCTATTGTAGTGACCACATGGAGAAGTAAACCCGATATGCCAAACTTGATCATGAAGTAGAATTCCCAGTTGTTACTTAAACTTGTACTAATCCTTGTGAAGAAGAAAGCGGTGTACCCAATGTACAAAACCTCTTGACATTCTCAATTGGTGAGACACGAAGTGATAGCTACGTTGTGGGTTAAATGAGAAAGAATCACAAACGTAACTAAATAGCCAAGTCTTTATCACACTCTATAAAAGCCCAAACAAGTCATCTTGGCGGAAGGGTAGAAAGAAAGAAGATGAAATAAGTAAAAGCGTCCGAAAAACCTCACTTCAATTCCAAATAAGAAATATCGAACTTAAGTAACCCCGTAGTCAACTTTGTTCAATAATACAAATTCAAGCCGTGACAAAATGCCCTTTGAGAAAAATGCATAAGCCAAAGTATCAAGCCGTATCACAACAAATCTCGTCAACACATCTCATCTCATCATCAATACTCATTATCACACATTTCATTACACAACAAATCCAATTATCACAAATCATAGCGTCAAACCGCATCATCAAATTACAACTCGCATCCCATGATGATAAAACATTAGCTCAACTTCTTAGTACCACATCCGGTCCAAATTTAGTCACAAAATATCCCTAAGCAATAATCCATTGTATGATACTATAAATAAAGAACCAAACATTTGCAACTCCAGACGTATTAATAAAGCCCATGTTTAACATTCACTTGCTCGGCCCATTAAAACACACATCATATTCAAATCTTAATACCAATAATATTCGGCCCATCTAGCTTTCAACGTAAAGTACATTTCACGGCCCATTGCCACAATGTAAAGTCCAAATCACATTAACCCTAAAATCAGGGGTATTAAACGCACCCATCACACACATTTACCCTAATCTTTAGCACCCAAACCCTAAATACTCTCAAAAAATCCGCCCCCTCTAACTTTTCACACCTTTCAGTCAACTCTATCAAAGCTATCAAGAATCTGCTTCCACTTAATCACCTTCACGAATAATCTCATAAAACAATACCTTCTCTTAAAACCCAAAAGTAATAACAATGGCATCTTTGTTATTAATCCGTATAGCATCTTTGTCAATGGCAATGGCCTCGCCACAGGGTTGGTTTGAGGAAATAGCGACAGCCACAGGGATGGCAAGATGAGGTGACCGGTTTAGAGATCAAATCCACGGATTTTAAGGTAAGATAAATCAAGGTTAGAGTCGTTTGAGAGTTATTTCAAAATGAACTAAAGAAAAATGAGTTAACATCAATTGTTAAAATCATTTCGAGTTCGTATATAATCAAACACATAAGATCGATGATGATTATACGAGATCATTACTTAAGCACGAACCAAGGAAAGCAGGATCTAACATCCATGTTAGTATCTTTGACCTTTAGTTTCGGATATTACATGAAGTGAAAGCTTGAAAGGATCGATGATAAAAGCATTTTTCGTTTATTGACCTTAAAAAGTCATGATCTATCATTGATTAAAACGAAAATATTCTGAGGTTGTTAATCATTTTCTGTAAATTACCATTTTATCCGAACAAGATGAAAGATTGAACTTATTCATGGTTTAGATCTTATCATCTGTTTTAGTTCGAAACAAATCTTGGAACAATGATGATAGTGTTTAGAGGTATGATCATATGGTCGGATGTAATCTTTGCATCTCGAAGTATCAATGAAACCCTAGACCAAATCGAGATTAGATGTCGATTAGATTGAATGGGTCAAGATCGGTGATGGATTTGGTAACTTTGTGGTTGAATGGATTTGACAAACGTACTTTGAGACGTCTTTAAACCACGAGAAAGAATAGCTCTGAGATCTTAAGTGTTGATGTTGTATTGTATTTGGTTTGTGGTCAAGTCTTGTCGTCATAGCAGTCATTTTCAACTTCTTCATCTTTTCTGTTAATGTCAAGTCTAGTCAAAATCATTTTACACAAGTTGCTACGGCTAACTCGCCAAGGCCAAGTCGCCACGGCTAACTCGCATGAGCCAAGTCGCCACGCTAACTCGCCAAGGCCAAGTCGCCACGGCTAACTCGCCAAGGCCAAGTCGCCACGGCTAACTCGCCAAGGCCAAGTCGCCACGGCTAACTCGCCAAGGCCAAGTCGTAGCGACTTGTAAAGACAAGTCGCTATAAAAAGTTCAGTGCATCTGGACAGGTTTGTGTTAAATCGCTAGCATGAATATTCATATTTTCCGATGAGTTTTCTGTTTAAATTCCGATCATATTCAAAGGAACCCAAAAAAAATGACAAAAAATGCACCTTTTACCCGTTTGACCCAGTTTGACCAAGGCGAAACTAAACAATTGACCAAACATTTGATACCAAGAACTTGACATGATTAATAAGACCCGGTTTGTACCAACTCGCTAACAAGAAATTGACCACAACCAGTTTAACCATTTGAGATACACAACGGTTTCATAAAACCCATTAGTAACATAAAGAAAACATTTTGTGACCAAAGAAAAGGATACACAAAGTGCTTTAAAGCTGTTATGCCACAATACTACAAAATTATCGAAAAAGTTTTTGCCCATCAAAACTACCAAAACAGCATTTAACATGGTACAAAAACCACAAAAATCAACACAACACAATAACCTTGGCTCGGTACCAATTGTAGGATCGTTATTTTATTGTGTTAGATGATTCGGGTGGTCTTGGGAGATCAAAATACATGTTTTCCATTTTAGAGAGAAAGTAGTGAGAGAGGTGTTCTTGCTAGAGGTTTACACAAGTTGAATATTAGATTATGAAGCACCACCCTTCCATGGATGGAAGGGTATTTATAGTTACAAATACGACCTCCTATCGGCTGTGGATCGGGGATACGGTGGGTAAAGACCCGTCCTTCCTCCACGGTGTTGCACTAAACTATTTTACGCTCTTGACTAACTAATAAAACAATAAATAACGTGACTAACGACAAATCTACGAGCTAACTTATGCTAGATAACATTTGGGGTGACCGACTCTTCACTAAGAAATTTTCCAATTCCTAACAGGGACTTTGTGAAATTTGTAATCCCAAGAAAAATGACATTTGTCCCATCATTGACATTTGAAATTTAGAACCCATTTCATTTGAAAACCGATCACATTCATTGGGGTCAGTCGAGGCAAAAATAATATCATCAACATAAATTTGAACATGAATTAAATGTTTGCGACTTCACGGTGAACAATGTCGGATCAATGCTCCTTTCTTGAATCCGGTAGATAGAAGAAACTTTGATAGCGTATCATACCATGCCCTTGGAGCTTGCTTCAAGCCGTAAAAACCTTCTTCAAGCGATAGACATGAGTAGGATGCTCGGATTCACAAAACCTTCCGGTTGGGCGGCGTATCGACTTCTTTAAGATCTCCGTTAAGAAAAGTCGTCTTTACATCCATCGATGAACAATCATATTCTTACTTGCAGCATTAGCAAGGAAGATTCGATCGCCTCGATGCGTGCCACGAGAGCAAATGATTCTTCAAAGTCAATACCTTCCTCTGACGGTATCCTTTTGCAACCAATCTAGCCTTGTTCTTTAATACATCGCCATGCTCATCAAGCTTCACTTTGAAGATCCACTTTAAAGCAATGATCATAGCACAATCTGGGCGGTACTAATTCCCATACATCAAGTCGATCAAACTCATGAATTTCTTCTTGCATGGCATTGAACCAAGCTGTCTTCATTCATGGCGGTTTAACATCTTTGGTTCGACCTTAGAGTACGGAGTTGAAGAAGCACCATAAGGCATCGGTTGCAAGTTGTTTCGTGTTGATCTTTGGACGAGAGGGTTTCCAATGATGTTGTCCAATGGATGATCATGAGTCCATTTCCTAAGGTGTTCATGTGGTTGTTGTTGAGGAACTGAAGTAGCCGAGTCGATTTCTCCTGATGAAGATGGTTCTAATGATGATTCAGGAGCAAATATATTTTCAAACGGAGCATCTTCGGGAGTAGCAAAGGGATTAACTTCAACATTGGTGCCAGAAACAATTCCGTTATGTATACTCGATGATTGAAAATTTGTTGATGAGACAGAGTGATCAGCAGCAGGTGCTTCTTGGCTTAATGATATTGAGACCGAAGGGTTATCTTCATTGACAGGGATAGAAGCAGCCTCTGATGATGGAATTGGCAGATCATTAGCATTTGACTCATAGTGCTCATCAAACATAGGATCAAACAATTTCTTTAACTCATCTTCTGAGGGAGGTACATAAGGAGTTGCTGGTGATGGATTTGGTACAAGAGTAGAGCTGATAGGACTACTCGATGAAGGTTGAGATACGGGTCCAAAACTGGATTGTCCTGGAGCCATTGGACCGGTCAGCTCATCAAACGTAACGTGAATTGTTTCCATGATATTTCGGGTTCTTTTGTTGTAGATTCGGTATCCCTTTTTGTTTGGTGCATATCCTACAAATACTCCAATGTCCGCTTTAGCTTTAAGTTTGCCTAAGTCTTGGCCCTCATTAGTTGGATAACACAATGCACCAAACACACGAAGGAATGAGAGATTAGGTTTTCTGTTGTGGACAAGTTCATAAGGAGTTTTTCCATGAGCAGTGTGAATCGAGGATCGATTTTGTGTGTAGCATGCGAGTGGCAATGGCTTCACCGGAGAAACATTGGAACCTTTGAGTAAATCGGCATTGTTCTTGCGGCTTCCACAAGAGTTCGATTTAGTCTTTCAACTACACCGTTACATTGAGGAGTTCGTGGAACACTTCTTTGATGTTGATTCCAACACTTTCATAAAACTCACTAAGTTGTTTGTTAACAAACTCGGTTCCATTGTCTGTTCGGATAATTCGGCGGTTTTGTTAAGTCGAACTGCAATTTGTTTGATGAGTTTGATGATGATATCGGAGTTTCATCCTTTGTCCTTAAGAACTTGACCAGGTGAATCTAGAGTAATCATCAACCACAACTAACACATATTTCTTCCCAAAGATATTCGCACTCTCATTGGTCCACATAAATCCATGTGAATTGTATGAAGAACTTGATGGTGAGTTTGTAGGTTTGGGTTTATGGGCATACTTCTTGCTTTTTCCCAATTGGCATCTTGAACAAAGATGATCCTTTTCATACTTAAGTCTAGGTAAACCTACAACTAAGTCCTTTACGGAGAGATCATTGATGGTGCGAAGTTCAAGTGATTGAGGCGGCGATGCCATAACCATGACTTTGTTTTGAAGCCTTAGACAACAAGCAAATTGGAGAAGACTTCATCATATCTTCGATAGAGATGGTGTATAGATTTGAACCACGTGTTCCTCTTAAAGTTCCTTACCATCAAGTTCTCTAACGAAACAAGTATGTTTTCGAAGGCTACTTCTAGATCGAGTCACGAAATTGACCGGCGAGAAAATAAGTTATGACCAAGACCTTCGTAATATACCACGGAGATGACACTATCACCGACAACATAATCTCCATAACCCATAATTGCACCGAAATGATCATTCCCGAATCTAAGATCCGATGAATTTACTCACGAAGTTCATGAGCGCGACGGTCTCCGGTCATATGCTTGGAACAACACGAGTCCGGTACCACGAGCGATTTGAGCGATCTGCGGTTGAACACGAGCAAGAATGGATAATCGGATATTTGGGATCCCCATGCAAGAATGGGTTCCATTTGGTTAGTAACAGTGATTGGAACACCCACATCCGAGACAGAAACATTCATATCAGAAATAGAAGCAATGGAATAATTAGGAATAGATGCAAAGCTGGTGTCCGTATTTGACCTATTCAAAGCATGTTCACTTCTTAAAGGAATAGTTCTACCAGTAGGCATCCATTTTCTAGTGGGCATTGTCTTAGCAGATTGAGGACAAAACTGATTAGCCTTTTGACCAAATGGTATCCATCGATAACCTATCTTACTAAATGTTCTTCCTGTGGGTTTCCACTATTTTCTAACTTTCTTTCGTCTTTGCCTTTTAGCCTTCTTAGCATGATTTTTGCATTAACAATTTTCCTTTGGGCAATTGTGACATTAGACAAAACATTCACACCACATTCATGATTAGCAATGAATTCAAGCGAGACATCATTACATGGTTTGCAAATAGTATCAAAATTCGAATTAATTACGATGCGCCTATGGCTAATACTAGAATCAACACGATTCGTTTTATTCAACTCAAACTTAAGGTTCCTAGGTTGGTCTTCTACTCTCTTCCAATGCACATTCTTAGCTTGCGAGGTCCTATCTTGCTTGGTATTGCACGGAGGCTTTGACCGCTTGCTTTAATGTCATGATTACTCTGTGAGGGAATTATGGGAACATTAGTTGGTTGATCTACCTTTGCATTCACGAACTAGATGTGCAAGGATGTGAACTACTAGAAGGCACATTAGTGTTTATTTTCTTAAAACTGGGCATAGAATGGTTTGTATGCTTGGCACTAGGCATGGAACAAGGCATCACAACTTTTCCTCTAGGCATAGAACAAGGTATCACAGCTTTACCTTTCGCACTTAAGGATTTACGACATGTTGCAATTAAACATTCTACCAGTTCTTGAGATCGTTTGGCCTGAATGCAAGCAAACCTAATTTCTCTATCGAGAGGCTTATTTAAGAAGTCCTCTTCCACAATCTCTAGGAGACATTCTAGACTATCCTTAAGGTGAGCACAATAGTTATTAAACACAAGTTCATTATTCCTAAGATGAGGAGGAATGTATTTAACAGTCACAGTATATTTGCAGTCTGTAGATGAATCTGATACAACATTCTCATTAAAGACAAGTGGCAATTTCCCTTTTTCCAATCTCCTCAGATCCTCAATTTCTTTTTGTAAAGACGTTATTTTTTCGTTGTTCTTGTCACGAGTGACTTTCATTGAATCATATAACTCTTTAAAGTGTCGTTTAACTTTTTCATTTTCTTCTAGAAAACTCTCATTTTCCTTTTGTAAAACATTAACCAAGTTTTGAAGATGAAAAGTTTGAGAACACTGAGAATCTAAAGGAGGAGGCATTTGGGACCCTGTCACATTGTTCTTTTCACCCTTTAACTGTGAAATTTGGGCTTTCATTTTTCTGATCGTGTTAAAATGAGCTTGAATGAGTTCGTCACGTTTGTTAATCTGAAAAACTGCATCAAACCTAATTTCTCTATCGAGAGGCTTATTTAAAGTCCTCTTCCACAATCTCTCGGAGACATTCTAGACTATCCTTAAGGTGAACACGTGGTTATTAAACACAAGTTCATTATTCCTAAGATGAGGAGGAATGTATTTACTTGATCGCAGATATATTTGCGATGCGTAGATGAATCGATACAACATTCTCATTAAAGACAAGTGGCGGTTTCCTTTTCCAATCTCCTCGGATCCTCAATTTCTTTTTGTAAAGGCGTTATTTTTCGTTGTTCTTGTCACGGTGACTTTCATTGAATCATATAACTCTTTAAAGTGTCGTTTAACTTTTCATTTTCTTCTAGAAAACTCTCATTTTCCTTTTGTAAAATATTAACCAAGTTTTGAAGAAGAAAAGTTTGAGAACTTGAGAATCTAAAGGAGGAGGCATTTGGGACCTGTCACATTGTTCTTTTCACCCTTTAAGCGTGAAATTTGGGCTTTCAATTTTACGATCGTGTTACAATGAGCTTGAATGAGTTAAATCACGTTTGTTAATCTGAAAAGCGCATCAAACTCGGGAACATTTGAGGATGTCTTGATGTTTGAGGTTTTGACATTTTCCTTAAGATGTTGATATTTTAATTGTAAATCAAAATGTTCAACTTCAAGTTTAGAAAAATGCTTTACCAAATTATCATGAACACCCCGATCAATTTTATCATTTAGTTCTGTGTTTTTCTTCTCAAGCTCAATGACACGATCATGGGAAACTTTCAGAGCAACACTTATTTCATGAAATTGAGAGGCAGTAATAGAGTGCTTAGTAACAGTATAAAACACATCTTGAGCAACACAACCAGAAATTAAGTTCTCATTTAAAATATGTAAGTTTTTCTTTTCAATCTCATTATATTTGAGTTCCCGATCATAATCATTGACTTCAACAATCATTGCATCAAATTCCTTTTCCATTTCTTTAATATCGAAATTTATTCCTTTTGAAGACTCTCAATTGACCTTTTAATTGTTTAAAGAACGGCATGACTTGATTAAATAACATTCTTTGGTTTGCTCAAAACCCTTTCCCCTCGATTATCCACATAGGTGTGATTCTCTTCTTACGTTTTTCAAAATCAACAAACATCGATAAACAACATACGGTGATTAAGGTCTTGCTATTAGTGGCAATAGATCTAGGCACTAAATGCATTGGTGTATTAGGAGGATACACAGTTGCTCTAGGCAATTTCCTACAAGAATTTTTCTCAACAAGATTTTCGACTTTTGCATTTCCATATCCTTTTCCAAAAATGCATTACAGGGTTAATTGAGTTTGAGGCTTGAACTTGTTTAAGGAGATCCAATTTTCTTTAGTGTAATCATGGGGTTTATCGTAATGTTTTTCTTTTTACATGCAGGAACTTCTAGCTTTTTATTCATTTTCTCCCTAGTGATTTCATCTAATTTCTTATCTTCCTCAGTGCACTCAACGCAACTAGGTTTCTGCCTAGGCTTAAGGATTTCATTACCATCATAAAGTACCTTATTAGCAGCTCTAGCCTTTTTGATGACCTCGGGATTTGGTTCCTCTACAATGGGAATGCTATGCTTATCGCTTAAGACTCTATGCTTAGTGATCAAGTGAGCAGTCTGAATGGTATTCCTTGTACGTACAACTTATTTTCAAGCTTGTTTTCAAATTTTTAGATTGGAAAAATCATTCAAAGTTTTGATTCCTTAGCATTGAATTCTTGCTTAAGCATCTTAAAATTTTCTTGAAGTTCTTGTTTTTGCTTAGCGGTTTAGAAAGCTTTTCTTGTAAGGAGTTTAACTCTTGTTTTAATATTTCTTCTCTAAAATTACTTTTTCGGATAATTGTACGCATTTGGTCATCCATTTCCTGCTCACGTGTGGTTAACTCAAACTTAGCACGCTGTTCATAAATAGCAACTTGTTCTTTATAGGCATTCAGTTCAAAGATAACAGAATCATCAGGGGCAGATGTAGTGAATTCATCAAAAACATAGTCATCATTGACTGCAGAAAATACATCACTCGGTACAATCTCACATTCACTTTGCTTCACATATTGATCATATGAGACAATATTGCTATTACCCTCATCATCAATATCTGATTCATTAGTTTCAAGAGATTGTACATTATTATGCATCTTTTGCTCATCAACATTATCGTATAGTTTTAATACCTCTGAGATGATTGATTCTTTGGATTGGCTAGCCTGTTGTGGTGAAGAGACTTTAGGAGAGACCATAGGTGAGATGCTAGCCATGAAGATTGTTTGTGCAGTAGGTTAATCATCGACATCAGAGTCGTATGCATCACAGTCAGCGACTTGGAAGGCATTCTGATGATTGTGACCTAACTCCTGAATTGGCTGCTCATCCACATCTGCATCATAGGTCTTGGCGTTGCCTTCCGCAAGAAACAATAACTCCTCTTCATCCAAAGCTGCTCCATTGTCACGAGCTTGAACAAGCAACATCTTGTCTACAAGTACTAGGCATTACGTGGGCGTTTTGGAGATGTGCGATTCTAGCAATATGTCCTCACCACCACGGTTGTAACACTTGATCGGCTTTGCTTGACCTTGATTTCCATTCCTTCCTCGATTACGATTAGCAACATAACCTCTACCAACTCCACCCCTTCCTGTTCATCTGTCTTTCTTGAGCTGGTTGCACCACAACCCTCCCATCTCGGCGGTGGCTTGATTGTGTGGATTAGATCTTTGTTCGAGGTTGTTGTTGGTTTGTTGGAGAATTCATGTTTTGACTAATCATGAGTGCCGATTGATTAATGAAGTGTCACATACGCATCGGCATCGACTTGTTTGAACATTGGATCGGGAATGAGTTTGTAATTACCATTACCCATGGGTATAACTTGAGAAGCTTTGGTGGTGATTCCAACATTGGTATAGAAAGCAGTTGAGTCATTTGATGTACTTGATTCACCCTGAGCTTTGAACTGATCAAGAATCCTTTTTTCAAACATTGCATGTCTCTCATTCTGAAGAAGGAAGGCATACAATTGCTCATAGTTAGTATTCTTCAATCCTTTGGTTAGCTTCACAGACGTGACAAACTTGTGCCATTCGGGATTCATGTTGTTCACAAACTTTGAATTCAGTTGAATATTTGGCATAGTCATCTTGATATTCCTCATATCATTCACCAGCTTGTGGAATCTCACATAATACTCATAGACACTCTCATCAGGCTTCATCTTGAAGTGCTCAAACTCATCATACAACTGTGATTCTCTGTCTTCCTTAGTTAATTTTGAACCTGAGAGAAGCATCTTGACATTATCCCAAACAGCCTTCGCTTCAGTGTTATGATTGATAAGCTTGTAGATATCCTTTGGAAGACCTTGAAGAATAATATTTGAAGCCACGATATCGACATCGAATCTCTTTTCTCCTTATCTTTGAGCTCATCATACATCTTAGGTCTATCCATTCCATAAACTATTGTTCCATCGGTGACGGTATCAATCATGTCTCTAGTAGTCTCAACGATCGGTCCTTCATTGATAGACTTAAGAATGTTGACTCCGTTTTCTTTTCCCAAACAGTACAATCGGATTCGTTGTGCCCATGAGTCATAATCGATTACATCAAGCATATGTGGGCGTGTATCGACCTGCTGGCAGGCGTCCTCGACTACGGAAGAAACTATAGTAGGAGCGATGTTTGCCATGATTACAAGTTCTCACGGAATTTATTATTCTTTGATTAAGCCGGAAATTGATTCTTTCACGGATTTTACTAAACCAAAGAACAACCGTAAGAATGTATCACGAAGGAGTAACAAGTCTAAATAGACAAGTAGTAAAACACTCGACTAAGCAGTTATCAACTCGCTAAACAACCAACTCGCTAAAAGAATCAAGTCGCTTAAGGAATCAACTCGCTAAATAGCCAAGTCGCTTTAGTATCAACTTGCAACACAATCAACTAAGCAATGAATCAAGTCGCTAAATAGCCAACTCGCTTTAGTATCAACTCGTAACACAATCAACTAAGCAATGAATCAAGTCGCTAAATAGCCAACTCGCTTTAGTATCAACTCGCAACACAATCAACTAAGCAATGAAACAAGTCGCTTTAAGAATCAACTAAGCAATATGATTAGCAAAGCAGACACAACTCGCAACCACCAAGTAATAACTGCATATAACAACTCGCTAAATAGCCAAGTCGCATATAACAACTCGCATCCAGTAACAAAGCAACTCGCTTTGAAGAAATGTATATCCGAGAGTCAACTCGCTTTGTACAAAGTTCACAAATAACCACTATATCAATCAAAAGCAACCAAACCACAATGATTTAAGCCTTCCAATTCAAAACATAAACACATATGATGATCCTAAACACAAAAGTACAAGCAAAATTCAAACTTTAACACTAGAATTTGTCCAAATGAATCAAACTCTTCTAAACACTTACTACCCCAAAACCTTATGAAATCCACCAAAACAAAGAGCATGAAAGATGGTGATCAAACACTGGCTCGATACCAATTGTAGGATATAGGATTTCACAAACACATTAAACCATAACCATAAGGCGTTCAAGATGTTTAGAGAGAAAGTTCTAGAGAGAAAGGAAGAGAGTTGGGAACTATGTGAAACAAAGAAAAATGGTATTGAGCTCCAACCCTCTACCTTGGGAGGTAGAGGTATTTATAGTTTCTTACAAACAAAGCGCCACCTACGGGTTGTGGATCGGGCATCAGGTGGGTAAAGACCGTCAGTCCTCCACGGTGTTACATAACAAACTACTTAATAATATAACTTGACTACGACTACGAGCTTTCTAACGAATACATATACTTGAGGTGACCGACTCTTTACTTGTTGAATTTTCTAATTCCTAACATGTACGAACATCAAGCTAGTGCGTATGCATTCACACAGTAATTGTGCGTAAATGATAGCTTTGTTTGACACAATTACTAAAGTTGGTTTCTTACATTTTCTTACATTGCTTAAAACTTTTGTGTAGATGAAAGCGAGGCGTTTGAGTGGAAGATGGTCATCATGCAACATGGGAAAAATGATTGAAGAATTGGAGGAAGTTGAGGAATCAACTTGACTGGTATACCACTTTATCCATTGTCATCTTTGGTTTATATACCGCTAAAAGGTCCATGCGGTGAAAGTTTATATTTACGCGATGTGGCAATTCGGTGTACTTTGGGAAGACAAAGGAGATGGTATGCACTTTCGTCCTCCTTACGAGTTGCTATCTATGACCACCCCGAGGTTTTTGGTATTACGGCGAAGGCACCAAAGGTTATATCACCGTGATAATTGGTATGCTTCAATTCCATGTTTCAATTTATAGTCTTCAACTATGGGGATCCCGAGTTTCCAAAATCTATACTTGTTTGCCCAATACTTGTGCAAGTGTTATGGCGTGCCTTGCCTAAAATGTAGTCTAAAGTTTTTCTTCCGCCTAAAAGTAAGTTCTTTTTGGATTCATTTTATTGGTTAATTCTTGATGTTATATTGATACATAATTCAGTTTGGTTGGTTTGTGGATTTTATCTGGTTTGTGAGATGGATGATTGCGTCTTTTGAATGTAGATAACTGTGATTCTTATTGTTTGCTAACTAGTGATTTTACAAAAATCTTGTTTTTATTTTAGATGTTAAGAAGAAGATAGATGTCTGAACGCGGTAGCAGAATCTGATGAATGAGGCGAAACTCTGTAAATTAGTTATGATCTGATAATCGAGGCCAATTTTTGTGATTTGGTTATGAATTCTATTAGGGGATATAATATTGACATTTTTTCTGTTAGTTAATTGTGTTTAGTTTCAAGTTTTTGGGCGAATTGGTTGAAAATTTGGAGTCTTATCGAATTTGAATCTGTCCATTACAGGGGCTAACATGAACAATGGTTGCCTAATTGTTTCATGCAATGGAGGACTCGATCAAATGCGGGGAGCACTGAGTAAGGACTTGATCAGACGCTAGAGAAACAAAGGACCAATTAACAGTTCAATGTAATTGAGTTCTTGTATTTGGTTGTTAAACTCAAAGATAGAATGTTATGATTTTTAGTCTCAAGTTGAATCCGGTTTGCAATGTGAAGCTTCTTCACTCATGGTTACAACTAACTATGTGACAAAAAGAAATATTTCTCCACACTAACTTGTGTGAATAGTTTATATATATACTCACTAAAATAAGTGTGGCGATTCACTATAATTTTGTAACACCAACATCCCCACACAAGAGTAAAGTATATAATTGTCCACACTTTTATGCATGATGATGTAGCTAATAAAATGTGTAAAATGGCATGCTTTTTTGTAGCAACACTGGAATAATATTGAGATAGTTACAAATATATGTTGTAGTATCATGCTGATACTATGCCAGTCGCCGAGACTTATCTTGTCAATGACATAAAAAATGATCATCAGTGAACACTTGTACCAAATATAATGATTGAACTGGTTTGATGTGAACCAATAATCTTTATCTTTATGCTTCTTATGTATTTATTATTAGACGAAGGACTAAACATGTCAAGTAGAAACTTGGTAACCATATTGGCGGTTACAAGCGATTAAAAAAGATTACAAACTAACCATCATGTCGGTTAGAACATACCGAATAGAAACATATATATATGTACATGTATGTAACGATTAATAGTTAATAGACAAAATACTTATTCATTTACTTTACATTTTGCAATCTATATATCATTGATCTAGAGTTGGGACAACAATTGGCATCAAGAGCATAGGATTACACTTTCGTTTTTGATTAACATACGCAAGAAGAAGAAAGACCCAAGGAGAACACGCGCAGAAAACTTTCTGTTTTCATACGCAGTAAACAAAACTCCATACGCAAGGATTTTTTGTTTTTCGACAAGTTTTGTTTACTCTTTACTTCCAAGAGGAACAAACGTGAATAAGGATACGTGAAGATAGTGCACGATCATTTCGTGAGGGATTGCAAGCGTGTTACACCAAGCGGATTGGTGGGGAAAAGCATGTTGGCAACAACATAGGGAAGGAAGAATTCGAACACTACGTTTTGGTAATAGGAGCAGGTGGGATAAAACTTTGTGAAACCGGGTTAAACAAGACACAAAGGGAGGAAGGCGGGAAAGGCGGAAGCGTTGTTGTGGAAAAGGATACGTGCGTGATAAGAAGAAGGAGCGCTCAAGGAATTGTGTGGAGAAGTGTCAAACGACACAAGGAGAACAACAACGAAAAGGAAGACCAGAAACATTTGTTTCGGAGTTAAGTTTTGGATACCTTCTCGGTACCAAAATTATTTTGTACGTGGGAAATTGATTTCGGAAAATAGACATCAATAACGTACAAGGGAAAGAAGAAAAGAACGTGTAGTGTGGAGGAACAAGAAAGAAAAACAACTTGTTTTTAGACTTGTTGGAGAAGATATAACTCGACAAAGGGACTTGGTGTATTGCAATTCGAAGGCAAAGGAGAAACCGAATAAAAAACATCAAGGGTGCGAGGCAAAGAAAGGGAACAAAGCAGCGTTGGTAGCGATTACTACCAACGAAAACAAAAGGAGAATACACTAGTATTCATCCGATATCTGGTCACAAGTTAAACTCTTTCTGGATTTCATTACTTTACATAGTATAGAATAGTATAGAATATCTTATTTCATACTATTAAGAAATCCCGAAAACTATTTATTGATCCCGTATTACTAGGATTCCCGGAAGATTAGAAATTTCCATACTTTATAGAAAACCACACTAGGAAGAATATATCCCATTGAATCGAAAGTGAAGATTCTAAACACTTTCAAAATGACAAGCGACGATATAGCAACCATCAGAATCGTAACAAAACCCGTAACACCTCTTGCACAATATCAATGCCCTAAGTTGAAAACCACAAACTACAGTTTGGGCTATACAAATTAAGGTTATACTAGAGGCACATGGGCTATGGGAAGCAATAGAACCAAAATTAGATACACGGTGGATGATAAGAAAGAAAAGGCAGCAGCGCCTTCCTATATCAAGCATTGACGAAGATGTGATCTTACAAGTAGCGGGTTGTAAGGCAGCAAAAGATTTATAGGAATCATTGAAGAAAAGACACGTTGGAGAAGATAAAGTGCAGAAAGCACGATTACAATCATTGATGATTGGGTTTAACTCACCGGATGAAAGAAGATGAGACGGTGGATGCATTTGCGGCTAAACTAAGCGGCTATGCCACGAAGGCGAGAAGAATTAGGAAAACTTTGGATGAATCGCTTTTAGTTCGAAAACTATTAGACTCACACGAGATAGGTTCATTGAGATAGTAGCATCCATAGAACAAACAAGCGATCTCGACGAAATCAATTTAGATGAGATCATTGGAAGACTCAAGGTATTTGAGGAAAGGATAAAACTCGGAAGGGAGGACATGTAGAAATCCGGAAAACCTATTATTCGCACATGGCGAACACTCGAGAAATAGGAAGCGTTTTACAAGCGTGGAGGAAAATCAAATTTCACGAGGCTGGCGAGAATAAAATTAGAAACAACCCGGAAGGAACTCTAGTTATAAGGAGAGTTGGGATAAGAATAAAGGAGAGTGGGATGTGAGCAAGATAAAATGCTATAGGTGTCATAAAATGGGACACTTTAAAAAAACGTAGAGGAAAACCGGCAACTCGGGAACAATCAAACCTTATCTTAGAAGGCGATGAACCATCACTATTAATGACTACATGAAGTGAACACAAGGAAGTGTTGTTGAATGAAGAACAAATTCAACCAAAGAAATATGCTACAATGGATACAAGCATATGGTATTTAGATAATGGTGCAAGTAACCATATGGTGGGATAAAGAGTCATTTTAGGGATATTGATGAAAGCGTAGCAGGGGCGAGTACGTTTTGGAGATGGATCGTATGTCGAGATAATGGGTAGAGGGTCTATCTTGTTAGGTTGTAAGAACCGAGAGCGAGAAGGTAGTATCGGAGTATACTACATACCAAACCTCAAGAGCAACATACTTAGTCTAGGACAACTTACGGAAATAGGTTGTAAGGTCATTATGGACGGAAACAAGTTGACTTTGTATGATAAGAATAAGAAGTTGTTGATGAAAGTAGAAAGATCTAAGAATCGACTCTACAAGATACAATTCTGAGATAGAAGCACCAATATGTCTCTTAGCAAATATAGATAACCAAGCATGGTTATGGCATGCTAGATTAGGTCATCGAACTTTGTGATATAAATAAGATGACTAGGAAAGGTCTAGTAGAAGGAATTCCTAGGATAAATCATGCGAGGCGGTTGTGGCGCATGTTTATTAGGAAAACACGGTGAGAACACCATTTCCAAACCAAACTAAATTCGGATCAAAAACCCATTGGACTTAGTATACGGAGACCTTTGCGGTCCTATAAGTCCAATGAACACACTCGAGCAAGAAACTCATTTTCTTGTTAGTGGACGATTATACACGTTTATGTGGGCTTACTTTCGACATCGAAAGATGAGGCGTTTAGTACATTCAAGGAATTTAGACGAGAAGATAGAAATGGAAATGAAGTTGAAAATAAGGATGCTAAGAAGCGGATAGAGGTGGTGAATTCACATCAAATGAATTCACAAGGTCTTGTAAGGAAAATGGAATAACACGACAGTTGTGACAGACCATACTCCCAGCGTGAGAATGGAGTAGTGGAGAAGGAATAGGCGATGTTATCAACCACTAGGAGTATGATGAAAGCGATGAAGTTACCTTTAAATTTTTGGGCGAAGCGATTAAACATGCTATATACATACTCGATAGGGTACCTCGAGGGCCACGATAGATAAAACTCCATATGAGGCACTCTACAGAGAAAACCAAACTTGGAAAACCTAAGGATATTTGGATGCTGACTTATGCAAAGATAACGATACCTCACTTAAAGAAGTTGGACGATAGAAGCATACCATTGGTTTACTTAGGAGTAGAGGAAGGATCAAAAGCATGTAGGTTATATGACCCTATAACCGGGAAGAAACATGTTAGTAGGGACGTAAAATTCATGGAAACAAAGCCGTGGGTTTGGAACAAAGATGAAGAAGATACGGACACACAAGACACATTTTGGGCTAGTTTTGTGGTAGAGCGGAGTTGACAATGAAAGCGTTACACGGTCAACACGAAGCGATGATAACACGTATCATGAACAAGATCGATTCACGATCGGTTTCACCAAACACACCATCGGCATATCATTACGACCACACTCGTAAGAGGAAGAAGAAGCTACTACTAGTTACAGAGAACTCAAGAGATAGATTTGATGATACACCGTGCGTGAATCTGAAACATGTCGGATATATACAGGCATGCACGAAGAGTTGAACCTCAAAGCTTGTTATTTACGGAAGAAGAACCCCGAAATTACAAGGAAGCATCAACAGATGAGAAATGGATCGAGGCCATGGAGATTGAATTGGATTCAATCAACAAGAACAAAACATGGAATCTTACTACATTGCCAAAAAATCAGAAGGCAATAGGACTCAAATGGGTTTACAAGACCAAGAGGGATGCAAAAGGAAACATCATCAAATATAAAGCACGGTTAGTGGCAAAGGTTATGTGCAAGAACAAGGATAGACTTGATGAAGTATTTGCACGTTGCTCGGATAGAGCGAGTTCGGTTGATATTAGCATTAGCGGCATATCATGGATGGCAAGTACATCACTTAGATGTAAAATCGGCATTTTACATGGAGATTTAAAGGAAGAAGTCTACGTTACACAACTGAAGGATTTATACAACAAGAAATCTGAAAAAGTATATAAGCTTACTAAAGCTTTATATGGCTTAAGGCAAGCAAGAGAGCTTGGAATGTGAAGCTTGATCAAATGTTAAAGTCCTTAGACTTTAAGAAATGTAATCTCGAACAAGCGGTTTATCTGAGCGGAACAAGAATTCTACACTTATAGTTGGAGTCTCGTGGATGATCGATAATCACAGGCACTCCAAAGAAAGAGATCGAAGAATTCAAATCCCGGATGAAGGATATATTTGAAATGAGCGACTTAGGATTGTTAGCTTATTATCTTGGGATAGAAGTCACAGATGGAGGAGAGATTACAATCAAACAAGCAGTTATATTAACAAGATCTTGAAGGAAACAAGTATGGCGGGGCAACAATGATACGAAGATACCTATGGATCTTGGTACTAAGTTGGTCAAGGCGGAAGAAGGAAACTCGGTTGGCGCAACTTACTACAAAAGCAATAGGAAGTCTCGGTACTTACGCATACAAGACCGGATCTTAGTTACGGTCGGACTACTCGGTAGATTCATGCAAGACCCGAAGGATCATCACACAAGGCGGTAAAGCAAGTAATCCGATATATCAAAGGAACAAAGGAGCATGGCATTATATACAAGCAAGAAGCGGTGCAAGATTCTGAGTTCTGACGACAGTGGTTATGGAGTCAACATCGATCAAGGAAAAGGAACTCACGGGATCGTATTTTATTTGGAGAGTCACCGATTACGGTGTACTCGAAGCAACCAACGATGGCGCTATCATCATGTGAATCGAATTCATGGCGGGCTTTGCGGCATGTCAAGCCTTATGGCTAAGCGATTGTAGTGAACTAAGCGGATGGGAAGAAAAGGATAACGGCTGAAGGTCGATAACATTTCGGACAATAGCACTTGTGAAGAACCCGGTTTTCATGGAAGAAGCAAGCACATCGATATTCGCTACCATTTCATTCGAGAATGCGTAGAGAATGGGCACATCAATGTGGAACATGTCGTGGAGAACTACAAAAGCGGATATTCTAACAAAGGCTCTACCAAGATTGAAGTTCGCGACTATCGACAAATGCTCGGAGTTCAAGACTTAGGGCGAAAGCAGCGATCAAGATTAAGGAGGAGAATGTGAACCAATAATCTTTATCTTTATGCTTCTTATGTATTTATTATTAGACGAAGGACTAAACATGTCAAGTAGAAACTTGGTAACCATATTGGCGGTTACAAGCAGTTAAGAAAACGGTTACAAACTAACCATCATGTCGGTTAGAACATACCGAATAGAAACATATATATATGTACATGTATGTAACGATTAATAGTTAATAGACAAAATACTTATTCATTTACTTTACATTTTGCAATCTATATATCATTGATCTAGAGTTGGGACAACATTTGAAGCAAAATAAAATGACCAATGTAAACACTGAGGTATATATACAGGTCCCTATTGCATGTCATTATCTCTCGATGAAATATGTAAACTTTTCTTTCTTGTTAACATATCCTTTAAGCAAATGACAGTATTATGCAAACATAATGAGACTTCATTCCACAACAGTAGCATTTTCCTATGACAGCGGAAGGTTTGATTCCGCATGCTTTACATGATGTTCCGCAAAATTAGGGGTTGTTTGGATTGCTAATGAAAACTGCTTTATTTCATAATTGCCTTTTTATATAAGCTATTTTGAATAAGAAGGTAAATTTACTTATTCAGAACTGCTTATTTCAGTCGCAAATAATGTGTATAGTAGTTTTGACAATCAATTCCAAACACTCTCAAAACTAATCATCTGTGACGTAAAAAAGACAGCGGTTTATTTTGCCATTTTTTTTTAATTAAAACTGATTTATATGATATAGGATTAAAACATATGCAATTTTGAATTGCTGTTATCAACATCTTCTTTGTATTAGGTACCAACTACAATTGTTGCTCAAAAGTAGAGTCAAGTTTGAGATTGAAGCATTGGGCGTGCAAACATCATTCTTATAAAATAACAAAAAACAAGTTCTGCATAGACATAAATCATCATAATAAAAGATATAAATCCATAACCACTTTTAAAACTGGACCCATATAAAAATATAATGTAGATCGAATATGGGCAAAACATACGTCAAAGACACAGAAAAATCTAGAACTAAAGACATCATGTCCGATAAATTCAATCACATTATACTTGCAGCATTTGGGATAATTGCTATCTGATGCTAGTTTCTTTTGGGAGAGCCTACAGGCTTTTCAACAGTATTTTTAGAAGATTTATCTTGAGCCTCATCTGGAGTCACTGCCTTTTCGATATGATATCCAGAACATCCAGAAGCATCCCCTGCACAATCTATATGGTCGTAGGCAATCCTCTTTTGATACACGGCAGGTTCCGGCTGGTAGTTATAAATGTTGCCATAGTAGCCTCCGTTACCATAAAAACCGACATTATCATAGCCTCCATAACCACTAAGAGCAACATTGCCATAATAGCTTCCATAGCCTTGAGGTTGGTAATAGCCAACTGCTGTGTTTGCGTTATTACTTTTCGGCGCTTCTTTTTGGGCGCTTCAACTGCTGTGTCTTCGTTATTACGTTTGGGCGCTTCTTTTTTGGGCGCTTCTTTCTTTCTATACAAGTTGTTACTACAATTTCCACCTTGAATATGCACTACCTCTAATTTTCCGCTAAATTTCGTCAAACGCCTAATCAATTGGGATCGTTGAATGGTTATTGAAACTTGTATGTTATCATTCTCATCGACGAACCAATTGTTTGTTCCTTTTACCAACAATGAAATTGTTTGTTTAATCTTAGAGCACAAAAATATATAAAGTATAAACTGATAATATAGATCACAAAAGCATACCTTCAAAACTAGACATTATTTTGTCTAGATCGCGTAACCATAAATTTTTTTTATCTCTGTTGGTCACCTTCAAAGTAACATGCTGCGATAAGAGACAAAATATGTTAGGAAATATGGTTCCATAGAGATGACGGAAGTATTTACATTGGATGTTTTCTAATAACCAGAAATTCAGGATCCTTTTCCAGAATATCGGAATCTGATTCTCTTGAACAAGCTGTGACACATCCGCTTGAAGCTGTGACACATCCGCTTGAGAAACGTCACGACCCCTTTGAGACCCCTTTGAGAAACGTGCAACCCCTTTGAGAAACGTGTGAGCCCCTTTAAAAACCCCTTGAAACTCGTCATATCTTAGTAGCTGTCACTTCCTTCCCAAACAAGTCTCCTACAATTTCAACAAAATATACTCTTATCATATTCTGAAAAAATATAACATTCCTAGTTGATTGGTAGAGTTCCTCATTAATGCCTATAAGCTAGTTCTACACTTGAGATGTCCCAGCGATACAAATACTGCCATGGCCATATACACAAATATATACTTCACTTACTCAAGTTTACATAACCAAACAAGATCATCATATGTATAAAATTAATCATATTACATAAACTATTACAGTAATACTTTAGAACTCTTAACAAGTTTATGGAAGTCAATACGAATATAATACTCCGTAAATGGTAATAAGGGTGTTGAGTTTTAACAAAGGCAGTAGGTCACGAGTTGCTTTTTTTTTATCAGTCGTTTAAAAACTGTATATTTTGGCAAATTTATCATCAAAACATTGTACACCGGCCTTTGAATCTCTGTGAATAAGAGTAACTCGTACACACTGTGACAAGTGTTTTCGTAGTTTGAATTTGATATTTCCTCCATTGATTCACAACCTTTAGGTGTTGAACACTCTGGAAAATTTGGTAGAATGTAACTGTAACATTAATTTATATAACCAGTAAGCGTAAACTATGTGAAAGTGTATGCGCGTGTCTTCGTGTTAATTAATTAACAAAGAAATTAGTGAAACATAAACCCTAATCAATAATTATGTTATTGCTATTAGCATTCCATATGTTGGGCATTATA
Organism: Chrysanthemum lavandulifolium; assembly: GCA_022545495.1. Taxonomy (NCBI): domain Eukaryota; kingdom Viridiplantae; phylum Streptophyta; class Magnoliopsida; order Asterales; family Asteraceae; genus Chrysanthemum; species Chrysanthemum lavandulifolium. The sequence continues at coordinate 67,838,696 of CM040246.1, forward strand.
GTTGTTTAAACTAGGAGTACCCCGCATATTTAACAAAGTAGACTTGTCTTATCGATTACAAATTATTGACGATACATAATAATATTGTTTTCTTTAAAGATAATATAGAATGCTTCGAGCAACAAGGACTAAAGAAACACAAAAACGTACCAAACCATATAATGACCATAATAATTAGAAGCAAGACGAACCACCTATCATATACTAAGTCTATATGTTTATGAAAAATATAATGACATGATTGGGTTGTATGTCATACAAGACTTTTGTTCTCACGTACGAAGTTGACGTGAATGTGTGAGAATAAATTTTATTATTAATTAAAACAACAAAAGTACAAAACACACACCCAAGACTTATCATTTGCCTAAACCTTAATAAACAAACAAACAAGCATGGCGAGTTGGCTCACCATTTGGATTAAAAATGAGGCGTCTGGTGGTGAGGGGGCTTTGAATACTCCCGGTCTAAAAACATTTCTAATAGTATGAACTTTATCAAGTTCATAAACTTACTTACATATTAATCTACAATGATCACACAAAAAACCCATGAGTCTAAACTTCTCCTATTAATAACTTTTTAGAGTTAAAACTTAAAATATACATCCATGTCACATTTTCTTCTCTGGTTAGACTACTAGTAACAAGACCACAAACAACCCCGTCACATAAACGTCTACTCAGTTTTCTCTCTCTTAGACCAAACATTCGTAGTAAAGATACCACAGTCACAACCAAAAATAACCTCACAAAATAATTAAACACACACACATATAACCTTTATAAACACTATATATAATTAGAATGGTACTCGCGCAAAACATCGGGTTCGGAGCCAAATGTTGTTTAACGATTTTTGATTACGTTTATGCTTGCAAATATTGTTTCACGATTTTCGATAATGGATGATATAGTTTCTAGCAAGGATTGCTATTATTAGTAATAACTAAAATAAAATCTAAAAATACACTAATTCTATATTAAATTACGACATTAAATTAGAGAGTTGTTACAGGTCTAGACATTTAAGACACTTAGTTTTCTGAATGTAACTTCATTTTTCATTATTAGTAAGTGTGTTGTCTGAATTTCTTTCATTTTGGGAAGATCTCAAATACATTATAATCAACATCTGCCATGTAGGATTAACACCGGATCAAATGTTATGATACCCGATGCTCTTATATAACTTGAACTCGCAACTCGGTTGACTACAGCTAGGTTACAAGCCCTTTGACCAGCATCATAATTCCAGATAAGTTTTATTTTCTCGGATAACTAGTTTTAAGACCAAAATCATAATTCCAGATAAGTTTTATTTTCTCGGATAACTAGTTTTAAGACCAAAATCATAATTCCAAATAAGTTTTATTTTCTCGGATAACTAGTTTTAAGATTACATCGTTACAAACCATTTTGAACGCATATTTAATTAATTTGTAACTTTCACTGCACTAATAAGCCAGCATGCATGCATGATTCCAAAGCAGAAATTTAAGTTAGTACAGTCAATTTGTAACTCTTTACCACATTTATATAACTCTATTCTTATTACATAAACTATAAATACTTAAGAACTATTAATAAGGTTATAGAAGTCGATACAAATATTATAAGTGGTATATGGGTGTTAAGTTCTTAACAAAGGCAGTAGTTTGCTATTTTCTTTCTTCTTTTTCTTGGCTAACTAACAACCAACACAAGTAATCACCTTAGCTTTAGTGTATATAAGTTGTTTCAATATTAAACAAATAATAACCTTTATCAATATAACAAGTAACTCTAACATGGTTCACAAATCTTAATTAACAAATAACTAAGTAGTATAGCAGCTCACTAAGCAACTATCCAAGTCAAAACCCTAAAATGCCTAATACTTAATAAACCAAAATCGCCAACACGATTAGTTACAAAACGTTTATTGACAAGCTCTTATTTGTGGATCATTATTATCAGTAGCACTTCTAGTCAATAAAATATTAAAATTCAATCTAAGCTTATTAGTCATTCAAAAACTGCATATTTAGGTAAATTTATTATCAAAACGATTTATGACATCATCTAAAATTTCCAGAAACATACCAAGAGCAGAAGAATGACAAAGCAACCTTATTTGTAATCTCTTGGAACTTGATAAGCTTTTTTTAGAAAGGAAAGTTATTTCACATCAATCGATCTCACTAGATTCTGGTATATGTTTGTTACCTTTTGTAGTTTTAGCTAGCATATATCATGCTTAATGCGATTGCTCAATCTACTCTATAGATCCTTTGGCGTATCCGTAATGAATCTACCTTCAACTCCAAAAGACCAAATAAAGACCTCATTCTCAATGATGTTAAGCAAGTTTACGTAGATCTCACTTAGATATAGGAAAACATCATTAGATTGGTTTGAGTGGCTTTGTAACCCTTGGAATTAATCCCCTCTCCGATCCCTTGTAATTATTTTGTAGCTCCTTGCTAGGGTTTTTAATCAAATTGCCGTTCGAAAAAAACAAAAACAAAATTATCATGCATGATTGTGTTACAACTTACGACTTACAAGTATTGGCAAGAACAAAGACAACCAAAAGGGACACTGATCGAGACCAACTAACCAAACAACAAAAACACGAAGAAAAACTTTTATTATGTAAAGAAAAGTGTATAATAATTAATAGGGAATTCTCAAATCTTACCGATGCGGGACGTAGAACAGAATGTTGTAACGTACGTGAAGAAGTGGTTTAAAGATAAGAAACTAGGTTTATGGGGAAGAATTTTCTACCTACATGATTTATAATGGTTATAGGGTATAATCTCGTGAAGATTATTTTCTAAATATAGTGTCCTTTGATTCACATGCAAATTTCTTTTTTTTTTAATGAAATTATTTTCTTTTAATTATGGAAGTTGATAGACTATCCCTATATATGCTATACAGATTTACGATCTTCTGACTTTATAAAAAGGCTTTAATCAAATCATTTTCTTTTTTAAAATTACAAGAACAGAAATTTTTTTCCGATTTTATAGAGAGAAGTCGGTATATTTTATGAGATTTGTTTTTTTTTGAGCACGATAGTACTTTTATCATGGCCGGGCCGGGTGTTATCTTAATTATTTTTCTGTATTTCTTTTGTTGTAAATTAGAAGAGATTTCTTCATGGCCAATTTATTAGGTCATTCACAGTGCGGTTTTGATGAAACAACCAAAGCATAGAACGTACTGTCTTACCAAAACTGCAATTATATTTAACATGTATTGCAATTCTACGAAAATAATTTCAGTCGTAAACATAAACCTATTGCTGTCAACAGGTTTCTAATCTTGAAAATTTAGACATACACATGAAAATTTATCTTCCACGACATGGGAATTCTGAGGATCACATGGCTTTCTAATCTTGAGTTTGATTGAGCTTAATTTAGACAGGTACTGGCATAGCTAGATGCAGAATTTGTTCCTAGCTAATTCAACTTGAAACCCACAACTTGGTTGATTATCTCATGGTATAGCTAGGCTACAAAGCCCTTTGACCAAAATTATAATTCCAGATTAGTTTTATTTATTATTGGATGACTGGTTTTATGCTTACATCTTTACAAACCATTCCGGAAGTAAATCTGTAACTTTCACTGCACTAAGCCAACAATCAAACTATAAATATCATGCATAAACAAGAAGCTAACTGCATATATTTTTCTTAATGATTTAAAAGCATGTAAACCAGACCAATCTTAACGTATTATGTGATTCTAACAACATAATTAGGTTCAAATTACGTGCATGAGACTATGATAGTTTAACTTACTTGGCGACTGAAACTACGGCCCAAAACCAAAATAAATGCTTCGACCTCTTATTGCTTCTCAGTTTCGCTATAGGCAGAGTTTATAATGTATGTGTTTGTGAATGTTATGGTATTTATAAGAATGACTTAAGATCTGGTGAAATTCTTTTCTAAATATACGTCCTTTGTATCAACCATGCAAGTTTCTTTTTTTTATGGAAGTTAGATAGAGTATCCTTGTATGCAATATAGGATATACGATCTTCTTGACATAATAAAAGGATTTAACAAATCATTTCCTTATAAAATAAGAATGCATATATTGTTTCTCGTTTTAGAAAATAGGATCTGGTATGTTTTAACTGACTTTTTTTTTTTTTTTTTTTTTTTTTTAGATTCCAGACATGTACGATGGACGGGCTAGTTTCGGTGTGCTGTTTTTTTTTTGAACGGCGGCAAATTTTATAAAAAAACTAGCAAGGTGCTATAAATTACAAAGGCGAATTAAGCCAAGCATTCCAACTACAAGACAAACTACCACTATGCTTAAGCCAAGAAAAGGAGTACAAACGAATATAATCGAATATATCACTTTTCCTCAAGGAATGAGAGTAAAAGTGACGCCATTACGATACCGCCAAATGAACCATAAAGAAGCCGCAATAATCATGAATAAACGATGCTTTTTGTCTCTAGAAACAGGCCATGAATTCAACCAATCAATCCAATGGGCGTTGGAATCGAAAAGAGGAAAAGAATCCTCACACCACCTCCTAATAATCATCCAAATCTTCTTGGCAAAGATGCATTCGAAGAAAATATGGATATTAGACTCCACGTTACCGTTGCAAGTGGGACAAGAGATCTCCGGAATTTCAATACCTCTAGAAGAAAGATTAAGGCGGTGCGGAAGCCTATCTAACTTCAACCGCCAAATAAAAATATTAACTTTACGTGGAAGAGATTTATCGCAAATCGTCTTGGTATCCAAAGAAGGCAACATGCGATCATCAATTAAGCGACACAAGTCCGCAACATTGAACGTCCCATCATGAGCAAGAGACCAAATACATTTGTCCGCACCGTCTCTCACCTCGATATGGCTGATATCCTATAGCAAGTTATTAAGGTGTGTAGAATTACGGGTGCCAATATTATCACGAGACCAATTCCACGACCATTGCCTGTTAGAAATTCGATCCACAACTAAGCAATCCTTCTCTTGTTCCAATCGAAAGAGTCTAGTGAAACGGGTGTACAAAGGAGAATCGCCAAGCCAAATATCCTTCAAAATCGAATAAGAGAGCCACAGCCTACCTGGAAGCGAATGGAATCCATGGGAAGAATAGAGCTTGAATGAAGATAATTAGATGTCCTGACAATCTTGGACCAAGTGCCGTTGAATTTGCAACCATTGAGATCAAAACCACCTTCACTACCATGCAAAGCTTTAATAATATTAACCCATAAAGAATCAGGAGAGAGAAGAAGCGCCATCTTCATTTGTGAAGCAAGGCAAGGTTAAAAATTTAGGCTACCAATAGCTAGACCCCTTTGTCGAAAGCGCCAATCGTTGACCATTTCAACCATGAAAGCTTTTGAATCCTTCGTTCCTCCCCAAAAGAAAGTTGCACGGCGTTCTCAGGGACTTCAAAACATGACGGGGCTTTGAAAGAGAAAAGAAATATATACCAAGGCTCCTAGAACAACTTTGATAAGAGTTAGCGACCACCATGAGATAGAAGATTAGCCTTCCAAGAGAAAGCTTCAGATGAAATTTATCAACCAAAGGCTTCCAATTTGCAATGAGCGACATATTAGAACCAATAGGTAAGCCAAGATAATTGAAAGGAAGCGAACTCGCACCGCAACCCGTGTTAGCGACCATAATTTAACATCGACGGTGACACTCCAATTCCATAGATGTTGGACTCATCATTGTAAAAATCGGTCCAGTGACGATTAATCCCATAATCGCCGATCGCTCACTAAACGCCTTGATTTATCATAATCGGCCTATTTAATCGTTTTGATCAAAGATCGCTTAAAAATCGGTCAACAAACCGATTAATCGAACAAAATCGCTCTAATTGGATTAATCGAACAAAATTGCTTACAAATCGGTCAACAAAACCGCTTAAAAATCAGACAAAATCACTTAAAAATCGGTCAACAAACCGATTAATCGGTCAAAGATCGCTTAAAAATGGTCAACAAACCGAGTAATAGCTATGTTTGACTTTGAACTTTGAAGAATTATGTATTATGTTTATATTCGAACACTTGAAATACTTGAACTTTGATGCATTATGCTTATCTCATACATATAATATAAAATAATATCTAAAATTACAATTTTGTGCATAAAAATTCCAATCCGATTAATCCCCGCCTAACCGATTAATCGCTAGGCCCTACCCGACCGCCTAGCGATTTTTACAACCTTTGTTGGACTTATGAATGTTAATTTTCAGACATGATGCAAGAAAGAACACCTGGAAGACGCGAATAACATTATCCAAATCATGAACACTCCAATCCGTAGTAATTATGACATCGTCGGCAAAGAATAGGTGACTAAGATTTAAATCAGTAGAACCGAAATTAATACCACGGATAAGACTACTTCGAACAGAATCTAAGAGCGCCACGTGAAGGCCTTCCATAATGATGATAAACAAGAAAGGAGATAGGGGGTCTCCTTGTCTCAAGCCTCGTCTAACATTGAACTAAGAAGTGGGGCTGGTATTGATCAAAATAGAGGTTCGAGAGGAATCAAGACAAGCTTTAATCCATGACCTCCATGTTAGACCGAAACCGAGGTTACATAACATGAAATCAAGGTATGTCCAACTAACCGAGTCGAAAGCCTTTTCAATATCAACTTTGAAGAGCAACATCTTTTTCTTTCTTTTCTTATACCAATCGATGGCCTCACTAAGGATGAGAGGCCCATCAAGGATTTGACGACTCTTGATGAAGGCAGATTGCTCGTGGCTAATTATTTTATCAATCACTTTAGAAAGCCTATTTGCAAGAACTTTAGAAATGATTTTATAATGAATGCCTATTAGAGATATAGGCCGAAAATCGTTAACATTGACCGGATTACTCACCTTTGGAATGAGAGTGATGAAAGAGGAGTTGGAGCCAGGGGGCATCTTTCTTGAAACGAGGAACGAATTCACAAAATCCAAAATATCATTTTTAAGGATGTCCCAATAACGCTTGATAAAAGCGAAAGTGTACCCATCGGGGCCGGGGGCTTTATCGCTACCACAATCCCACACCGCACCCTTTACTTCATCCATAGAGACATTGGCCTCAAGTAAAGCACGATCACAATCATTAAGCCTAGACGAGGTGTTAGTAGAAGGGAAGTCGATCAATGAGTCATTAGCTTGAAACTTTTGCTTGGAGAATTCAAGAAAAACCTCTTTAACAAGAAGAGGATCGGTGACCCAAACACCCTCATGCATGATGCCTTTGATGGAATTACATCTTCGTTTTTGATTAATCAAACAGTGGAAAAACTTAGAGTTCTCATCCCCTTCAACATCCCATTTGATACGCGCCTTTTGGATATTGTCCATAGCCTCTAAACTATCAAGCTTATCCATTTCATGAAGAAGCTTTAACCGCGACTCCCGATCATCATTAGAACCAGAACCCTCCTCAATTTTATCTTCCAAAATCTTAATAGCCTTTATAACATCGTTTTTTTGGGAGTTTTCGATGCTTCTGATAGAGGCATACCATTGCCTAATCTTAGGCTTAAGGGCTTTCATTTTTTCATACGAAGATAAGGAACTTAAGTTGGGCAGTTCCGAAGTAATAAGCTCATCAAAACCTTCTCGGTGAAGCCATGAATGATAAATTTTGAAGGGAATAGGGCCAAAGTCACGTTTATTACAATGGAGGAGAATGGGAATGTGATCAAACCATAAGCGATCAAGAGCAGTAACTTCAATGTCAGGGAGCAGATTATAAACATCTTCGGAGATTAAGAAATGATCCAACTTGCTGAGTTTCGTACCTTGTTTGTTCATCCAAGTAAACGAGTGACCTCCCAAAGGAAGGTCAATAAGATTGGAGCTGCTAATAAAATTGTTAAAAATCTCGGCTTCGCTTATAGAGAAAATGGAACCATGACGTTCTTGAGCATTTCTAACCTCGTTCATGTCACCAAATAGAATGTATTACCCCTGTTACATTGCATGAAATCACAAATTCTGTTCCATAGAGCGGATTTAGCCAAAGGGTCATAGGGGCCATATATATTAACCATGTAACAAGCTCCAACCGTATTTTTCCATTTCCCTTTGACAATAATGAAAGCATCATCGCACCAAATATCATCTTTCACAAAATTATCCGGATCCCACATGGAGATTAAGCCTCCCGATCTACCACGTGCCAGACTACAAGCAAAATCAAAAGAGTAATTTCCCCACATTGATTTGAGACGAAAAAGTTCTAATCGAGTCATTTTGGATTCTTGAACGCCCAAAAAGTGAACATTATGTTTGAAACATAATTCTTTAACCCAAGCGCGTTTCCTCTTTTTCTTCGTGCCGCGTATTTTAATAGATAGCACATTCATTTGTCAACACTATGAGCCCCTATTCCATTGATCATTTGATTCAGTGATCTACGACAACCCCTGATATCAAGACCCAACGAGCTCCCCACTTCAATCAACCTTGAGAGTTCATGAATAAAGGAGATACCTTTAATATCTTTGTTCCGACTTCTATGAAAGGAAGTAGAGCACCTGGTAGAGGATCCCCTTTTGAAATTTTCAAAACCAGGTGGGCGGCTGAGGTCAGATGTGTTTGTTTCTTTTGCGGGCTACAAGTCTTCAGCGCTATTATTAGAGGGTTCCTCTTTTGTTTCAATGTCCTCATTCTCTTTATTCAGGTTCTTTGTAACCTCATCAAAATCGTCAACTGAGTTTTCCTTAAACGTATCCGCAACCTTTTCAATATCATTCTCATCTTCAGTTGATGATAAGTCGAGAGCTTCATCCTCGATGTTAATACTCCAGGTGCCTATTTCATGCACTAGTATTTCAAAAATTTCCCCATGAACTTCCACCTTCACCTTTTCTGAAACGGGCTGATGTGATTTGGTAGAGATGCAAACTCTACCTGTACTCATGGATGTAGATTGTTCTACCTCAAAAATCATGAATTTCCCAAATAAGCACGCAACCTTCTTAAAGGCGTTGGAACCCCAGGCACAAAGAGGGAGACCGCTTATCTCAATCCAAATCAAATGTTCATCCACCTTGAAAAAGGGCGTAACCGTACGAATCGCAGAAGAGATGTTAGTCATAGTGGCATTAAGCCTAAAATTCTCGCATGCTTCAGGGGACGGGAATTGGATCCAAATCCAAGATCCCCCAACATGGTGAATTTTAAGATCTACGAACACTTCATTCTTAAAAATCACATACATATTGCTTGCTGAGTCCAAATCCTTTAGTTTAACCAAGAAAACCTTAGACGTATAATCCACGCCTATCAAATCCCGGTCGTCCAAAGATACATCACGCGTTATGTCATGAAAAGCGTTAACATTAGGAGGTTTAGGCTTAAGGTTTCCATGCACGATAGACGCAAAGGATTGTTGCTCAATGTTATTAGAGTTAAGGTTAGGGTTTGGAGGATTAGGGTAATTGTTTGATTAATTCGCGCGTGGGAATTGATTGGTGTTGGGTTTGCTTGAATTAGGTCTCTAAAATCTTGCCACAGAAACATACAAATGATAATTCCCAACCCAGATATGCGATAAGGACCTGACAAAATCAAAAGCATCAACAACACCCAAATAACGAATGAAACCAAATCTCTTTCCCGCCTTTGATCGTTTGTTGGCAATGAAGGCATCAACGAGACGACCATAAGGAGTGCAAGTATTCCATAAACCTCTAGCATCTATGGAATCAGGAAAATTGGTGACATAAAAAGAGGTTGCAACCTTGTCTACATCACTATGATAAGGATTTCCAATGGGTTTAGAGTTGGTCGTCTTGTTGTTGCGAAATATCCATGTCCAACCATTGGGATCAGTGTTAGTTGCTGGTTTTCCCATGGTTAAGGAGGTTCGATTGGAAAATTAAAGAAAAATAAATTGGGGGAATTGATGGAATGGTGATTTTGGAAGTGGGTTTTGAATTAATTGAAATATGGTAAATTAAAGAAGATTAATTGGATTTGATTATGTTAGAGTTACCTGGAAACGCCATGGGGGGAATGGAGCTTGGGAGAAAAAGTCAATTCATTGACCCTCGGTGTTTATTGATGATGAGATAATTTTTGATCGTTGATAACATTTTCGAAAGACATATATTCTTAAAAAAGAAAAATGCCATGATCACTCAAAGTTACATAAAGATTTCCACAAAATTGAGTTCGTTGTCTATATGTGATTAGATTAATTAAAGAGGACATGAGAGGGAAGCAAACGACTATGTTTTTCTCTTGCAAATATGTCGCCGTTTAAGACTTGGGTTGCATCGTTTAAGAGTTGAGTTGGGCCAAACGACGCCGTTTAAGGATGAAACGAAGTCGTTTGGGAATGACTTTTGGTGTTTAATATGTCACCTAAACCAAACGTCGTCGTTTTGGTAGATTTAAAAGTAAAATGTATAAAAAAAAAAAAAAAAAAAAAAAAAAAAAAACTGTAGATGGGAAAAAAACATACACACATGCATGGAAACAAAAATCGAGACACACACACAAACAGACTATTAGATCTGGATATTTTTTGTTGCATGTAAGTGATATATTTTAATTTATTTAATTGATTGGTTGTTAATGTTTTTGAAATGGGGGTTTTTCAATTCAACCGTTTTAAGTTGGAATTTTTTTGGAGGTTTTGGTCGGAATGATGAGTAAAACACATGATTATGCCTGACCATGGTTTGTGTTCAACGTTGATATGTAATCTAAAATTGTTGCATGTTGTAACTGTTCGGTGGTTTTTAAATAGGGAATTTATTAGTTACAATTTTTTTTAGCCAATTGGCTACAATTTTATGCTATAAATGTGGGTACCTTATTCTTTTTGAGGGTCTCTAATTCATTGATTGTCTATTTTTTTGTGGAGGATTGTAGCCAATTGGCTACAAAAATTGTAGCTAAGCTATCCCCTTTTAAATATAGTTGTTTTAAGTTATACTTGTTTTAGGGGTTTTGGTCAGAATGATGAGTAAACACTTGACTGTGCCTCACGTATCACAATAGTTGGCAGTAGTTAGTCATGTTAGGGTTTCTGTTCACGGTTGAATCTTAAAGCTAAGGTTGTTTCATGTTGTAATTTTTGAGGCTTTTGTAGATCTAAGTTGATACAGCTGTTGCATGTTGTGGTTTTGCTTTTTTGGGTTGATTTATTTATGCTTTTGTATGATAAGAGACCGATCGAAAATGTTTATTCCTTGACTAGATAGATGATTTGGTCAGTTGATAATTTCTATTTTTTCCCTGACAAAAAACGATCCATATAAAAGTCGCCCTTATTTTTCAGCCAAGACAGTGCCGCAAACAAAACACATATATAGTCTAAAACGTTGAGTATTTATTCTTTTCGAAATTATGGCGTTTAAGGTTTGCTTTGGACTGTTTAAGCCTTAATTTGTATCTAAAGGTAATATGACATTGTTTAAAGCTGAGCCACTATGTTTGAGACTATACTTAAACCAAGGGGAAAAAACTACGCTTGCTTCATAGGTGATATGTTTTGATTTATGGGTTCTGGTAATGGTTTGTGGGATTAATTTGCATAATGTTTGCTTCGAAATTATGATTTGATAACCTAGTGAGTCGTTAGGCATAAACCGTGTAGCGACCATTATGATATTTTAGGCAAGGCTCTAATAGTTTTATAATTTGGAACCACCGTTGTCGATTTTGTTGATACAAAGTTGGGCGTTCCTTGTTTGGGGCTCGGCTCTCGTACCAATTGTTGATTGTTGCTTGAGACTGCGCACTAAGAGATAGAAAACACCGTTAGGCTTATCGTGGGATTGTCTCCACGATTATCCTCCGCGTGAGAGTAAGTAATCGGTTTAGGGTTAAAGGAGAGTTAGGGTTTGTAGATCGTACCTTTAACGAGGATGGGATTCCCTTTATATACACGGAATCCTTGTTGGTTCCGTGTTCCTCAACCTTCGGCGTATCCGCCTAAGTCGGTTGAGAATGATTATCTCCATAATTAGGAGATATCCGATATCTATTTAAGTGAATAGCTTTGGGTTTGGGCTTTCATGAGCCCAAACATCTATCAACTTAGCCCGGTTCGTATTGGGCTAAGTTAGTGTTGGACTTTAGTCGGGTTCGTGACCGGATATAGACTATCGTCATCATGTCCCCAGGTCTAGTATGCGATGACTAGCTGCGGATGCTAGACTAATAACCGCTGTCAATGAAAAACTTGATTCGTAGCCAGAAGCCATAAAAGATACCCTTGATTACATTGTATCTAGACATGGGATTAAAAATGGGCGCCTCGTAAGTCGGGGAAAGTAGCTGCGATGGCGTCCCATCAGCGATCTCACCACACGATTAGTGTTAGTGGAGTCCACGTGTCACTCATCGCGTGGATGAGGAAAATTATATAACCTTCGCTTCATTTCCTTGTGTTTCTCACAAGAAAAGAAAACTCAAGCCGCCATTGTCAAGAATCCACCGCATTTGCAATCCGAAAACCACTATTTCAAAGGTAGCGCGCGCGTCTTTGTAAAAAACAATACCATGGTCAAACGGTTGTGCGATTTCACCTCCGACCTCACCGAGAGCGATCTCCTAGAATTCACCTCGGATTACTTTATACCTCTTGGCGTGCATCCGGTTGTTAAGAGTGCGTGGGCATCTATGCGAGACTTCCCGATGGGAAGGTGGGGTATATCTGCGTTTTTTGAATTCGCGAATCAGCGTGCCCCTATCCGATTTCGTGCGATGTATTAAATTATTACAATGCACCTATCCCGGTACCTTTGCATCGGTGCGGCTAAAATTACCAATTTTGAGGTGAGCTGCGTTCTTGGCGGTTAACCCAACCATCCACCTATTCCGCGCATTTTATCACACGACATGGTCACATTGGTGGGTATCGTTTGCTAAGCGCTATGTGGTAGACTTCGGTGTTATCACGGAGAAACTAGGCGCGCTTAGAAATTGGAGAGTCATTTTTAAGGTGAGCGACACATGCTTTCCGTGGCATTATAATTTTTATACCCGGTGCGTTCTTGGGGATGAGTGCCCTTGCCCGGATCATATGTCGAGGATGCGGCGATAAATGTGAACCGCATCCCCATTAGTTCCTATCCAGGAATTTTTGGTGCATATGGGCATCGGTAGTAATTATTTTGGTATCTTGGATGAGATGCCAATCTTCTTAGGCGCCAATGGCGGTGGGTACTCGTTCCTCCGCACCCCTTTTGTAATTAATGTAAGAGCTTTACGCCTTTTCGCGCATTATATAACACGTGTTATTTGTTGTCTTTTATTGCGAGAGATGGATCTTTTCTCCGTTGTGCACCCAGCGAAGCCGGTGGAGGTGAATCTGAGGATCGACCATTGAAAGAAAGAAGAGCCGTCTTGGATGCTACCGCAGAGCATACACGGAGATGAATGTAGGAGAAGCAGGACCGACTCTTGATTTGCGGTGGAAGCGGCCTTGGCGCAAAGCGTGCCAAGTCGGTGCCATCCCGTGGCGCAGCCCACCACCCGTAGAGGCGCACCGATGGGAGAAGAAGAAGAAGAGGAGGGGAATTTGGGCTAAAGCGCAAGAGATCGCTCGGAGAGGATGACGCGAGCTCATCAAGGAAAAAGCGCCGGTGGTCTTCACTATGGAGTCATCCTCTAGTGACGCTGCATCATCGCACCCGTCGCTAATATCTACGGCCATGATAAGTAATGTCACCAATATTTTATTTATTTATTTTTATATGAGAAGCGGACAATTTTATGCGTGCTGCCGGTTTGAATAGGGTGCGAGTCGCCACCTAAGGAGAGTCCTGCTGCTTTGCCTTTTCTCGAGCCGCATAGTCAAAGATCTGAGCCATTGGTGGCTGGAGATGCGCCAGTGGAGCAGCTTGTCGAAGAGTTGGCGCAGGCGGTTGCGCATCAAGCTTCCCTAGTAGATAAGTTGAAGGTAAAGATCTCTGATGAAGGCAGCCAGGGCGCGCTGAAGGATCGAGAAAATTGCGTCGTTGGGCGCGGTGGCTAGTACCAAAGCGAGATGGTGAGTCGAGTGCATATGCCCGAAAATGGCCGAGGAAAGATGGGCGATGGGCCAAATAAGTCAAGTCTTGTTGAGTCCTCTGGTACAAGTCTTCGTGTCTCGGGCTTTCAAGTATTTGGAGAATAGTAAGGATGGTGACCTCGCAGTTGGAGATGTTTGGTGCCACTCTGAAAAGTGCCTTAAGCGGGAGATGAAGCTTGGAGCTCACTGGAATATGACGAGGAGTTATATCCTCAACTTCTTTCAACAATCGCAGAACGCAGGTGGTTGATTGGGCACGGTTTACGACTTGCCGCGCTTGGTACTCTAGAGTCCCCGGAAGTTGTGGATGCCTTTGGGGCAGTGGTTCAATGCGCTTTAGCACGGGGTAAGTCAGAAGCGATGGAGGAGCTTCATACGGCAGATTTATTGAATGTGCCCCTTGACAAATACACAGGTATAATCTTGCGAGCATATGATGGTAGTAGTCATGCTATGGAGAAAATGAAGTCAGTGGAGCTGCCTATGTTATCTGAGTTAGAGCGCGATCAGGATTTCCCAATAGGGGTCATTATGGAGGGATTGACCTTAGCTCGGCATCGTGGTGAAGAGGCCATTCTTGTGACGGACCATTTTCTTAAGCCTGATGAATCTCAACTTCTCGTGCCTGTATTTGCGCGCCCAAGGATATCTTGAATCCTTTTGCGTTGGAGAAGGAAGTGCCCTTGAAGCAAGTTCGAGGCGCATGCTCGAGACTTGCCAAAAAGAAGGATTAAGGGTAAAGGGCATCACGTGTGGCGTGGGCGCTGCACATCTCCCAGATCGATGGGATACCGGTTAGTGTTGCAACCGTGTCGCGCTAAGATTCCGACCTCCTAAAGAGGTGAGTGTGGTTAAAGATGTAGTCAACCGCGTGGGTAGCTCATCTGCGGAGTGGTGTAATAGTTGGTAGGTTTGCGTTGTAAAGTAACAATCCTTTTGTAATAACTCGTAGTTATTAATAAAATCTTCTTTTATTAAGTTCGTATGGATATTGTTGCAACTTGTAGCGACGTGCTTGTCTGTTTGTCTTTGCCTAAAAGGCATTTGTGTTGTCAAGAGTCGAGATGTGTACACAAGTGCGAATAATATAAGAAATTCATAGTCATGTATGAAGATCATAGTATACCTGAAAAATAAATTCTAAGTATTTTCTATCATAGTCGTGTATGTTATGATATGCAGCGTACTGTAAATATCACATTAAGAAATCAAGTATCTTGGTTTCTAAGTTGTTAAACGTGCACCATATGCGATGTTGCGCACCCGTCGTGGGATGCGCACAAAACTTATTCCAACGTCTTGAGAACAAGATGTTTAACAAGGATATGTGATCCGGTGTTGATGGGTTTGTAACCCTCTTACTCAACAAGTTGTTTAGTAGGTTAACTTATCCTTTTACCATCGTGGGTTTATTGAGTGCATGCACGCCATGTAGGCAAGAAATAAAGAATTGTTAAGACATACAGTATATGGAAATAACAAATGAAAATGCGTCGCGGAGTTAGCTAGAAACCACGACGTTTTATTAATACTTGCAAGTTTTTATGAGAAATAAATAAGACATTATACTAAGTAAAACAAAAAGTAAATACATAGATGTTTATTGGGCACTTCAATAAAGTGTAAGGGCGTCTGTGCGCTGGGCCGTAGCCATTCCTATAGGTAGCACCTCTTGAGGTTGCAAATGTTCCATGTGCGTGGCAGTTCACGACCATCCAAACCTCGTAGCTTGTACGCGCCTGTTCCCAATGCTTCAGTAACCTCATAGGGTCCTTCCCACTTTGGTCCAAGCTTACCTGTGTCTTCTGCGTGGCTCGCATCATTGGCGCGGTAAACGAAGTCACCTGGTCTGAATGAAACACGGCGCACTTTAGCGTCATAGTATCCCTTCATCCTTGACTTTGATTTTTCCTCCCGGATAGCTGCGCGTTCGCGCCGTTCTTCTAGCAGGTCTAAGTCGACACGTCTCTCGTCATCATTGGTTGCCACATTGATTTCCGTAGTGCGGATAGTTGGCATTCCGATTTTGGTGGTATGGCGACACGTCCGTAGACTAGAGAGAAGGAGTGTCTCCGTCTTTGGTTTTGATTGAGGTGCGATGTGCCCACAAAACATGTGCTAGCTCTTCCACACACCTTCCTTTGTGCTTGTCCAGGCGTGCCTTAATTCCTTCACCTAAGCTTCGATCCGCACGTTCCACTAAGCCGTTGGTTTGTGGGTGTTTAACTGACGCGAAGTGCTACGTGATTTCCAACTTCTCGCACCAGTCTTTGGTTGTCGCAGAATTGTTACCCGTTGTCCGAGACAATTTCCCCAGGCAGCGATCGAGCGGCATACAATATTTTCCCAGACAAAGCGTTTTACCGGTTGCGGTGATTGTCACTACTGCCTTTGCTTCGATCCACTTAGTGAAGTAGTCTATAGCGACTATGATGAATTTTAACCCCCCTGCTGCAACAGGGAAAGGGCCTGCAATGTCGATACCCCACTTGTAGAATGGCCATGGTGCTGTAATTGGTGTTAGCTCGTGCTGTTGTTGGCGCGGGACGGGTCTATGAACTTGGCAATCGTTGCACTTCCTTATTAAGTCCCGCGCATCGCGGTGCATGGTTGGCCAGTAGTATCCTGACCTCAAGGCGCGAGCCACCACGGACCGTGGTCCCGAGTGCATGCTGCATGAACCTTCGTGGATTTCTCGCAGTACATAATTTGCTTGTAGGGGCCCACGCGGAGCCATGGTTGCGGAAGGAGCGTCGATGCGGTATGTTGTCTCGAAGTTCAAACCTTTACTGCGTGCGGCGTATCCTTCCAGGCTTCCTACGCTCCTCGGGTAATACTCCGCGCTTATGAATTCTACTATCGGTGTCATCCACGAGGTCCGTCTTCTTCTATTACCGTGGATACTTCCATTTCGAGATGGTTGCTCTTCAATGTTTCCACCAACACTGTTTGGATAGGTGTGCAAAGCTTGTGGATGCGATTTTGCTTAATGCATCCGCCTTGCGGTTTCCCTCTTGGGACTGTTTGATGGTAAACACATCAAAGCTTTGAATTAATGCTTTGGTTTTGTCGAAGTCTTGGATCATGTTTTCCTCCTTGGCTACATACTCACCCAACACGTGGTTGGCTACTAGTCCGGAATCTACATTCGCCTGTTGCGTACACCCATTCGAGATGCAATCGTAGTCCAAATTATTAGGGCTTCATACGCCTCGTTATTTGTTCTTTGTGAATTGAAACACGGTGCGTAAGTGAATTCCATTCCTTCTGGGTTTGTGAGGATGAGGCCTGCTCCTGACCCATCTACGCACGAGGATCCATCTGTGAACAAGATCCATGGATCTGGTAGTTCCTTTGTACTTGGTGCAGGTGCGTCATCAGTGTCTGGTTTTTCAATGATGAAGTCTGCGAGTATCTGCCCTTTTACCGCAGTTCGTGGTCTATAGGTGATGTTGTGCTCTCCGAGCAACACGCTCCATTTTGCGATCGTCACGATGCATCGGGTTTGGAGATGATTTGCTTGATCGGTTGGTGCGTGATTCTCGCTATGGATGCGCTTGGAAGTACTGCGTGGCCGTTTAGCAAAGAAACACCAATGCCGAACTAATTTTTCCATGGCGCTATAGTTCATCTCCGTCTTCTTGAGCGCCTTGCTTACAAAATAGACGGGGTTTGTCTTGAATCCCTATATCGTTAGTAACATTCTTGTTGCTCCATCGATTCGCGGATAAATACATAATCAACTCTTCCCACAGTGGGTGCGACAAGTGTGGGGCGTTGCGGTGTTGTTTAAGGCGTGTGAAGGCCTCTTCCGCCTCCGTAGTCCATCGGAAATCACCCTTTTTATACACTTCTTGAGTGTTTTGAAAGGGGTAATGATTTGTCTCTTGACTTGGATAGGAATCATTTAGACCGCCGACTTTCAGTTGAGGATTGGACTTCCTTCAATGCGCGGTGAAGGAAGTTCAATGACGGACATAGTCTTTTCGGACATGGTTTTATGCCCTCGGGTTCTATCGGTATCCAAGGAACATGCCTTGATGGCCAAGGTACATTTTTTGGGATTGACTTCATGTTGATCTCGTAGAGTTTTGAACGTTT
This sequence comes from Chrysanthemum lavandulifolium, assembly GCA_022545495.1. NCBI lineage: Eukaryota > Viridiplantae > Streptophyta > Magnoliopsida > Asterales > Asteraceae > Chrysanthemum > Chrysanthemum lavandulifolium. The sequence goes on from CM040246.1 coordinate 67,856,843, forward strand.
CCTCGATATCACGCACTAACTCATCTTGGATGGCTCTTTATGACCAGGTCATCAAAATAGACCTCTAGGTTATGCCCCCTTGTTTTTCGAAAGCATTATCTACTAACCACGATAGGTGGCGCTGGCGATGAGTGTGTAAATACTCATCATTTTGTCTTATCCGAAATGCCAAAACACTTAAAAACACTCAAATATGCGAAAAATACAAAATATATCCAAGGATTGTATTTTAAATGTTTTAGATGCAAAATTTTTAAAACAGATGAAAAGCGAACAAAGTTTGCATAATTGGCGCTTCGATCCCTCAACTTTCAAATCGACAAAATCGGTCCACGAGCATTTGTTTTGGAAGAAAAGTCAACCCAAGTCCTTTAAAAGTCAAAAGTTATTAAAAATAATCCTTGGGTAAAAAGTTTGGAGAATTTACATGTTTGGTCCCTCAAGTTTCAAAATTGGCAAAAATTACCCCTGGACGTTTAAAATTGGAAAATTAACATTTATGGTCCTTTGGTAAAAGAAACTTGGCAAGTTTGGCCCTTGGAATAACTTTGGAATATTGGCAGGTGTCCAAATTTCATCGTCGAAATTACAAATATGGTCCTTGTGATAATCCAAAACCAAACGGACCCTTTTGTATTATTAACCCACCAACCCAAAAGAACCCCTATCAATATCCTTGAACCCCCATTTTGACCCCAGGTCAAAACCAAATTAATATAAAGCGGTCGAACCAGTCAACCGCCACTTTATTCATCTCCTACCCACACCTGCAAACCTCAAACCACCATGGTTTTTCACCACCTTATCACCCCATTTGTCTAAGCCACTCATCACCACCCCTTCCACCTATATACCAGCCCACAAAGCATTTAATGCTTCCCATGATTGAGCTTTCTTGCTCCACTCACAAAACCTGTTTTGCTTCCACATCACACCAAATTCATTAAAACTTCACCTTTATGTCCCTTACACCTCCACAACATACCAAAGTGCATTAATTGTAAAATTTAAATACAAGCTACATAAACCACTTTTGGCGCCAAAAGTGAATTTGAAGGTCGAGATTGTTTTGACTCATCCAATGGTCAAGATTGTTGATGGAAATGTTCGGAAGCATGTGGGGAGTCTCTAAAGTCTATAAAGAAAGAAGGAGAAGCGAGAGAAAAAGATATCTAGTGTAATTTTATTTTGCTTAGCTCGTTTAATTCATTTGTAATTTCAAAGTGTATCTTAAAGCTTTCAAGTACTTTGTTAAGTTATTTCGATGTATTGTAAACCTTTTGAAGAATCAATTTCAAGTTTCAAGTGCAATTCGGTTTATGCCATTTTCAAGCTCAAATTCTCAAATTTACTTGTATGTTGTTGTAGTTGATGATAAGGACTCAAATAGATCATATAAGCTCCTAGATAGCTTAATATAGCTATTAGAAACCTTAAAACTTTGATTAGTATCAAAAGCAAAAAAAATACCAAAAATAGAAAAATAGTGTAAAACAAAAATCACAAGACAAAGAAGAAGAAGCAAGGAACATGGTGAAATGAAGATGGTTACGGGTTATTGAACTGTGGAGGTTCTATAGGAAGTGTTCTTGGTCCTAGTTCTTGGTTCTAAGCATTCACTCTTAAAACTCTCATCAGTCAACAAAAGTCAAACTGATGTCAATTGAAGCTGCAATTGGGTAGGATTGCTGATCTGGTTTGGATTTGGTATTGGTTTAAGCTTATTGGGTGTGTTTTTAGTCAGCTTGTGCAAGCCATAGTGGCTGGACCTCATGTGAGTATTCATATTTCCAGTTTCACATTACTTTTTCATTCACTGTTTCATCTGCATAATTAAGTTCAGCTTGTGTTTGTTAGTTTTTATTGTTAGATTTGCATTAGATAGTTTTAATATTGATAATAGATCATAATTGTTAGCTGTCATGGTTTAGTATTAAGTAATTGATAGAGTAGTTTGCATTTAGCTTCTTTAAATCTTGTTTGGTACAAGCGATTACTCGAGATGAGGTTTGTTTATTGGTTAAGATTCATTGCTAGAGTCTCCTTTAGGTTCATTAGAGTCAATTAGGTATTTCATTTGCAACTTAGTTTTCTAAAAGTCAATTTCAGTTTCAATTCTCATATCAGCTTGCTGTAGTGATTTTTAGTGTGCAATTGATTTAATATAAGTGCAAAGTAGTTTAACTCACCCTAATTAGATCTAATTTTACCTTATAACATCAGCTAGAATCATTAATAAGCATTTCAAGTTCAGTTTGGTCAAAATTTCTAAATCTGGTCAAAAGTCAAAAGTTGAAAAAGTCAGTTTCAGCCAAACTTTGTTGATTTTTCATGAATTCAATTTTGAGTCAAAATCATTGATATTTTGGGAAAAATAACTTCAGCTGGTCTACTTTTGAAAAGTGAATTTTGTGGAATTTTGGGAAATTATTTTAAGCATTAAATAAGCTCTTCAACAGAGCTGAAGTGCCCTGTGCACAGTTTAATTAATTAATTTTCAATAGCTTGCAACTTATTCATTAGTTAGCTTTAGCTTGTAACTTTTGGTGTTTTGTGGAGCCCTTACAGCTAGTTTGATGTGTGAATGCTTATTTTCCATTTATAGCTTATTGTGAATGCTTATTGGTGTTAATCATGTTTGCTCAAACAAACTCCCTGCCGAGTTATCGGTGTAGGTGAGTCTTTTCATAAGCTCATCATAAGCTCACACCGAGCTTATTTGTGGGACCAGGGCTTGACCCTTAGCTTTTGGAAAGCTCTCATAGTCGTCTCTTTATTCCGATTGCTTATTTTACACTTTGAAGCTTATTTAATAGGTGCTAGTGGCTTTTTGTTTGTCCCATTTCGTGTACACCGAATACTCGATGTATTACAAGCTTTTCTCAAGCCTTCCAAAAGCTCATTAGTGGGCCCCAGTGTGAGATTCTTGGCTTTTGGGAACCTCAATAAGCGACTTATTACATCCAAGCTTGCTTTTGACCTCGATCCCGCCCTAGCTAAATTTGGCCTACAAAATCCTTGCGAACTGTTTGGTTCGATAGGTTTAGTGGAAGTGCTTATTGGCTTATCCTAAGCTTATCGGTGCTAATCTTTGTAATTTCTTACTCATTACCAGTTCCTTTAACTTATTTTCATTTTATTTCACCTTTGTTTCTTTTTGTTTAGCTTATTTGGCCACTTATTTGAGCTTGAATCATCAAATTGAGCCAAAAGCTCAACTCATTAAGCTCATAAGCTTCCATAACGCTTATTTTTAGTTCTAAAATTTTGTCTTCATTAAAGTTGCTTATTTTCGTAGTTTAATAGTTTTGTAAAGAAAAATCAAGAAAATCCAACTTTAAAAATAGTGATAGCATTTATTTAATATAATTTAGCTTTTAATTTTCTTTTCACTTATTATTAAGCACTTATATGTTTTATATTTTCTTAAGTTTCGTCATATTAAAGTATTTTTAGGAATTTTCTCAGATTTTTTTCCTTTGTCATCTAGTATTTTTAATAAATAATAATAGTTTAATTAATAATTAATTAATATTAAAGTATTAAATAGTAAAATTAATTTTATTAAGTAAAACCATGTTTTATATTTTCCTAGCCTTGTTAACTTAATTAGAACCTATAAAATTAATCTTATAATTTTCCTTTTTATTTTCTAATTTTAATCCTTTAATTAGTTTAATTAGATTTGAATTATTAATTAAGTTTTTAATTTATAAAACCTTCGCTAAAAGACAAAAATATTTGTTTTAATTTTATAAATCTTTTAAGTTGTTCTAGATTTTTAGAAAATAAATTTGTAATTTTAAGTAGTTAGTTTTGTATTATAAATCCTTTTAGATTAATCAAACTAAATTTTAAATAAGTTTAAAATAGTTTTGAGTAATTAATTAATATTAAATTAATATAATATTAGTAAAATATTTTCTTTTTAGATTTTAATTTTCTTTAAGTTTAAAAAGTTTTAAAATTTTCATTTTATACCCTTTAGTTTTAAACTTGTCATTTTAAGTCCCTGTAGTTTTTAAATTTACATTTTTATTTACTTGCTATACACGTTTGTTTAATCTGATTGTTGTGCTTTATAGCTCTGTCACACCCCCAAATTACATGTTTTACAGCGAATGGAATTCCTGGGGGATAACTGTCATAGCATCACAATCACAGTTATATTGAACGACCTAAAGTGTCGTTTGAAAATAACATCGTTTGATATATTAAAAACATTCAGAGTTACAAAGATAGGTCCCAAATGAAAATCAACATGTGCGGAAAATAAGTTTGGTACAAGTCAAACGATGTTTTTAAAGTGTATAAATCCCATGTGAGACGCGTCGTCACCGCGACTCTATGATATGTCCACATGCATGCCATGAAGTGAATGCCTTAGTTACACGAAAATACATTGCTAAAAGTGTCAACACAAAGGTTGAGTGAGTTCATAGAGTTCATGTAAAATGTTTTATCGACTACCACAAGTATAGGCCATGTATGACAAAATGTCACATAAAATGTTACAATTGCTATAAGCACATGACAAAGCTAGGCGATCATGATGTTCGCTCAACAGAGTGTTTTGCCAAACAACTCAAATAATAATATTAAATGAAATGCATCCGTTTCACCGCTTGAATCCACCAACCCGGATGGAGGAGTCACCCTCGATAGATCTATCCACTCACCCTCGCTACCCAAGAATTAACGGTTCATGATTTACGATATGGGGACATTCAATTGGCAATGAAGTAACTTAAGCAATGTAATGAATTTGATATACTTGGCATCGTAATAAAAATGATGTGCAATGTATTCTCCCCTGTAGGTTTGAAATAAAGTAAAAACTTGAATAAATCGGGCTATGAAAACTCACCTTAGCATGTAGTGACATAAGTAATGCAACATTGTCAAGAAGTATAGTAGAACAATATAAAGAAGTATGGCGCAACGATACGGAGTCAGCGTAACCTAATGAATATAAACTCGTCTCAAAATATAATACGCGAATAGTAATCGATGCGTATAAGTTTCAAAAGGTAATACGTTTTAGTTTTCGTGGAAGCTTCGTATCAACGTTTGTAAAATGTTTAGTTTCATCATTCGTGTGGTGGTATAAATCATAGACTCAAGACAAACGCACGCCGAAGAATAAACATATACCACGAGTACAACATGAAATAAACACCTAAGGATCAAATAGTAATAGAAAGTAAGTAAATGGTTAAGTTACGGGTATTTACCCAGTATTCCCAAATAATAAATATTTTATGTTAAAACATAACTTTTAATATAACAAATAAAGAGAGAAAGTTTTGTATTTGATAAAATTATACTTCTCGTTTTATTATCGAACTTAGATCAGAATAAGCATACTTATAAAAGTTTATACGATTCGTTATCCAAAGCACGTCTCGATGATACTTAATTTATTTAGATAAATTTAAATAATAATAAAGGTTTAAAGTATTTAATAATTTTCAGACTTTATAGTCAAATAATAGTCCGTACGAATAAAGTCTGTCAAGTATATGTGTTGTCTAAAACAATATGTAATTCGTTACGAGTCCGATAGTCCAATATAAGTTAACTTGTCCATGTCCATCAAGCGTCCATTATGTCCAATACGTTTAGTATAACGATAATCTTTTAGTCCAATAAGTTAACTAGTCCGATAGTTTGTTTGGTCTTAATCCGTATTATCGAGATCCATTAAGTATTAATATAGTCCGATTCAAGTATCAATTCCAAAATATTCTAAGTCAAAACAAATAAGTTAGTCTGATGTTGATACATGAAAAGTATTAACACATGATTAAAACAAATGGTTTATCAACCAAGTCTATTGGGCTCATATGCCCAACACTACTAACGCACCATATATTGTTGCCCTTTTTGTTTATGGCATGTGAAGTTATATTCGACATAACATTCACAATGGTTACTTCACATTGAAGGGCTAATTAATGATATATTAGCAAATGGTATTTTATAGTGTAGATGCAAATTTTGAAGCGGGATGTTTCTAAATAGTGTTGTCTACGTGTGCATGATATGGCCAATGTGACACTAATAAATGATTTAGTCTGTGAAATTATGACCACTAGGCCATATACTTGCATAAAGATCTTCAAGTCCTTTCTCATGTTGAAATATGATACTAACTAAAGTTGTCAATCATGCTTAATTTTCTCAAGTCCGAAGTCCAAGTCGAAGAATCAAACCTCTTGCTATTTGTTAACTTTCTAGTAGCAAGTCTTTAGAGACAGATTTGTTTTACTCATCAACAAAAGATGACCGGGCACTAAACAAACATAAATACATAAATAGCTTGACTAGAGGATTCCCACCTGGTGCTACACGAACCAAGAAAACACCTCTTAGTGTTTGCGGTTAAATCAAGCAATTATGCACCCTAGTGATGTCTTGAAACAAGTTGCACACAAAGCAACACATAAGTTCATAACACAATTGTAAGTCGAGGCTAAGTAAAACCAAAACAATCCTCGCGTGTTTTCTCTTAAACCGAAAACAAGCCAAACAACCCTTATTGAAGGCTCATTTAGCAAGCGAACCAAACGCACCCTTGTTGTATTTATATGTTAACCGACGATGAAATCCAAATCAAATGCACTCTACACAACCTATTAACACATGTCTTTGTTATTAACAAACCAAGTCACCCTAATGGGTTGTGGTATGGACCGAGACAGTCAACAAAGCTCAACGCACCCCTTTGGGTGCTCTCGGTGGTAGTCAAGCAATCAAACCAAGCGCACCACAGCCACTAGGCTGAAATAACCAATAAACACACCCCATTAAACTGAAATAAATGCACCTTTTGGTTTACTTTGGTGTGGGCTGCGACAAACAAACCAAGCGCCCCTCTTGGGACTGTCATACGCATAAACAAACACCCCTTTGGGTTATGGTTGTGACCAAGAATAAACCAAACAAAGCACCCCTTGTCGGGCTGCTGTTATACGCAAACGCAAACACCCTCTTGGGTGTCTTTGTGAGCCGAGATCAGGAGACAACCAAGAAAACAAAGCAAACGGATCACCCTCTTGGGTGTCTTTTTCTTTGACCTAAAAACAAACAACAAACACCCCTCTCGGGTTATTGTTGAATCGAGACCCAAACGGGTTTAATACCCGACAGTGAACAATCCGAACAAACAAACACCTCTTTTAAACAATTTATACCACACAATTAGGTTTCAAAACGTTTTTTATCTTGTTTAATTCCACGAAAACATTATTAACCTTTAATAACGGTTTTAATTATAAGAAAGTCATAAAATAGCTATGTCTACATACCAATAGAAGAAGCGAGAGAGCTAGAGGATGGAGGTGGCGATAGTGGTGATTAACGAACCAAAACAACCCCAATAAAACCCTAACTAAGACCTTCACACCAAACCGTATCAACTAAACAAACCCTTGTCTTCGTGATGGTGGTGGCGGCACGAGGAGGTGGAAGGTGGCGGTTGAGAGGCGGTGGTGGTCGGTTGGGAGGCGGTTTAGCGAGAAAGGATAAGAATAGTGGGGTGTGTGGCTAGGTTTATGATTCTTGAAATCGATCCCATATATATGCCTATCCGAAAATTATAAAAATATGTTAGCAAGTGGCTCAAAATTTAAGGGTGGGGGTGTAAGTTTGATCCCGGTAATTACTAACATTAAGTGCTTGAGTCACGGAACGTAATACCGAGCAACATATAAATGTAATATTTATAAAAACGTTAAAACATATCAATATACTCTAAGTGTATTAGATGTGTAGTAAGTTTAACAGAGTGGTATACGTTGTTAAAACCTATCAACGTAGGTTCGAATACGTGTAATACGTAAAAATACAACGTTTAAGTAAAAATGACAAAATGGCAATACTCATATAAAATACGATTATTCGTGAGATTTGAGTATTATGAACACATAGACTCATCCTAGTCACACGATTAAACTTTCGTGATTGCTTATAAAACTAATTTCAATTAAATTGTTTATTGTGTTTACCATTGTGTCGGTACGCGTTATGTGTAGTTTTCACGTTTCACGAAATAACTTCTTGTTAACTAGACAGAAGTGGACGAAAACATTCAGAGGGTAATAATTCAAATCAGGGTGAATTAATTAACTTAGAAACTTATAGGTTAACTACCGTTTACAGCATTGTCTTTTATGTTATGATGAAAGTCAAATAGTCAAAAGGTAAGATAGTCATTTTATCTTATGAAAATTTATGTCACATTAGTTAGTTATTGTGATCGGGTAAAGCGATAACGTTTAATGTTAATTTAATAGTCGAGAAATGCGGGTGGTTATATAATTATTGTATCGAAATTACGTAAACGTCGTCAGAATATATATGTATATAACAATATATATACAAAATAAATTCAAAATATCGGGTAAACTAATAATATAATTTTTATAGTCTTAAATGAGTATAAAAATATATCAATATAATTGTTAGGAAGTGTCGGATCAATTATTCAAAATAAATGATCGTACGATAGCGTTTATTTAATAAATAAATACGCTTTAATGAAATATGCAAACCAATGCATGAACTAATATGAAAATGATGTTATCGATGACATGTAGACTAACTCTAGTCTATGTGTAATGTTCTTAATGATGTTTCATGAATACGCAGCTTAACCCCCAAGGTTACGCGTATTTGATACTCGTAAACATAGTTTACGAAAAATGATGAATAGTAACCAGTGAATATTAAATTTGAGAAATGACCTGAAATTACGAGTTGTCACATTCGCCCACCCAAAAAGGAATTCAGTCCCTGAATTCAGTTCATGTTGGTTTCTACGGTGTTATTTGTGGAAAGAGTTTAACTTCCTGCGTTTTTCTGAATTGTACCACGCCTTTCCAAGGCGGGAATTTCAACATAACTCTGTTGCCAACTTGAAATTCTAATGGTTTGTGACTTATGGAACACATTTCCAATATTTTGCGTCGTATATCGACGTAGCTTATCTAGCTATATGTTGTTACTTGTAACTGATTCTTGATTTGTACGATTTCTTTGTTGTTTCATGAATAAGTTATGGACTAGTGAGTTGGGCTTTCTTGATTTTTGGCCTGTCAATAGGTGATTGATATTTCAACCATAGAGTGACTCAATTGGTGTAGTCAATATGTTAATGTGATAACTATTGTTGTAAGGTTGTTCGATGATGAATGATTTACCCAATCATTTCGAAACAATCACATATACTTTGAGTATATATGTTGATGTTTGAATCGTTCACTCGCTTTGACCATTGATTTGAGGATAATAGGTGGTACTCATGTCCTAGTAGGTTCCATGGGAATCTTGAAATGATTGTCGAAGTCTTAGGTGAATCGGCTACCTTATATTAGGTATAATTGAAATTGATACCACGTATCTCGTGCCCAATATCCAAATGTCAAGTCGCCGATAAGGACATTATTGAAAAGAATAGATTATGGGTAACAGTTGTGATTCCTCGCATTTCTCGTCTAGCGAATGTCATGACTTGAGTCTTCCTTGACTAAGATCTCTTATCAAAATATTTACATGCTATATGTTGTAACGTCACAAAACCTTAAATATTTAAGTGATGTGGTGTGGTGGTTGATTTTCAAGACTTGCTTCAATATTGAGTGCTTCTAAAATAATTCATCACTTAGATTTTTATCATGCTAGCATAGACATAGATATCGACTTATACTATGTCAAAGAATGTTTGTTCTAATTTCACTTGTAGATGGAGTGTCATTGATTGTCCGATGTGTTCAAACTGTTGCATCTCTTGATATAGAAGTGAGGTTACTTGGAATTTCTAGAGCACACAATGTCTTAGAGGAAGTTTATATCGATAACCTTAGTTTAACCAAATTTTCCTTTAAGGAAACTCATTGTAGGGAAGTTCACATATTGTTGAGGCCATGTTTAATGGAATGTTCTGCAGATCTCGGTTAGAAGACGGGTTTATCCTTATAGTGTTGCTTAGTATGTATTCGCCGTACTAAATCTTATAACTCGGTCTAGTTGGTACTTTTGAAATGATATAATTTGGCTTCTAATCCAAAAGTAGTGGCTCGGAATGTCTCGTGATGTCTTAAGATTTTTGTTGAGTTTTGAATCATCCTACTACCTAGTTCTAGTCCTTGTTGGTAGTTCTGAAATCCTTTCATTGTTTTCTTGTATCGAGGAATCCTCCTCGTAAATGGTATAGAAAGTCCTTCCTAAAAGGTCACTCGTCAAATTCTAACTTATCGGTTGAGTGAGTGATGAATGGCGTAGGTATTTGTAGAGTGTTAACAAAAGAAATGTTTATGAGCAATTTATATGATTGCAAATCTTTGCTTTTGAATGAAGCTTGTTTTTAGGAAGTTTGAAAAGATACTTGTTTCTTTCATGACATAATCCTTCCTGAATTATACATAGGTGATCAGGCTATGTATAATTGAGGACAAATGATGTGATGCCTGGTTTTGTTGAAATGGTATTATGTTTCTCCGAAGTTTTAGATGGTATTCAACGTTTTGTTTTGTAAGATAATGGCCTAACAATTTTTCAGAATAACATGAAAATCGTTTCACATGATGGTAGTAAATAGTTGATAAAATGACTGAAAGTCAATTGATAGAGTGGTAACAAAACAACTTGTTTTAAAACTTTATAAAACAATGTTTCTAAGATGGCGTAAAATAGCTCGAAATAAAATTAAGTGAAATAATTTCATGAAATAGTAGCAAAATAACATGAAATGAAATTTGTTGAATGGTTTGTAGGATACATGGGAGAACCTCATAGAGTGGTAATAGTCTCCTAATTGGTCAAGAATAAAGTTGGCCTAACCCCTAGTAAGATAGTGATGTATTGTCACGAAATGATTGAAAATTGAGCAATTGGAATAAGGAATGAAATAAACAAAGGTTGTGATTATCGTGGAGATAATAAATGATAAAGATTACGTTAGCTAGAAAGGTACTTATTATCATTCACTCTGGTGGTCTAATCATGTCTCAAGTGTAGGAGCGATGGGTCGTCTAGCGACAATAGCCCTAGAACTCTCACGGTCCTCAAACCTATGAGATGGTGTAGTGTCTATAGTCTTAGTGATAGATGGTAGTGGTGTGTCAAATCATGCATGCTTCCCAAGCCGCAAGTCGGTGTATGAGTAGTGTCTATGAGATGTGATGGCATGGATGGTACTCTAGATGACCATGATGATGAAAATGATGATAATGGAAATCCTAGTGGTGAGTTAAGAAAATAGGTTCATTAGGACAAAGCCTATAAGTTCTACCAAATGGTATAATCTGTCCCAACAGAATGATAAAAATTGTCCTGATCCTACGGTGAATCAATAGTGATCGTGATGGTGTAGGTGCAACTTTGCCCTCCTCAAAGGGTTTAATCTCATCATCTGATGTTATCGGTGTTAAGTCAACTGATGTGAAAATTGTGATAGGGAATGACAGGGCATTCTCTACGTTGGAGTCTGAAGTGAGTATTATGGGATAGGTGTCTAAAGACATCAATGTGACAATCGATTTGAAATGAAAGTAAATAACTCAAATAATGTGCGTATGAATCCGCATGTGAAGTGAATATGCACTTATGATGAAATGATGAAATGCTATGATGATGTAGTTATAGTCTAGGGTCAATGATGCAACCTAGTTCTCTATAATGAAGCTCGATGCCAATCTGTCACACCCCAAATTACATGTTTTACGTGGAATGGAATTCACGGGGATGACCATCATAGCATCACAATCACAGTTATATTGAGCGACCTAAAGTGTCGTTTGAAAATAACATCGCTTGATATATTAAAACATTCGAGTTACAAAGATAGGTCCCAAATGAAAATCAACATGCGGAAAATAAGTTTGGTACAAGTCAAACGATGTTTTTAAAGTGTATAAATCCCATGTGAGGCGCGTCGTCACCGCGACTCTATGATATGTCCACATGCATGCCATGAAGTGAATGCCTTAGTTACACGAAAATACATTGCTAAAAGTGTCAACACAAAGGTTGAGTGAGTTCATAGAGTTCATGTAAAATGTTTTATCGACTACCACAAGTATAGGCCATGTATGACAAAAATGTCACATAAAATGTTACAATTGCTATAAGCACATGACACGAAGCTAGACCGATCATGATGTTCGCCCCAGAGTGTTTTGCCAAACAACTCAAATAATGATATTAAATGAAATGCATCCGTTTCACCGGTTGGAATCCACCAACCCGGATGGAGGAGTCACCCTCGATAGATCTATCCACTCACCCTCGCCACCCGAGAATTAACGGTTCATGATTTACGATATGGGGACATTCAATTGGCAATGAAGTAACTTAAGCAATGTAATGAATTTGATATACTTGGCATCGTAATAAAATGATGTGCAATGTATTCTCCCCGTAGGTTTGAAATAAAGTAAAACTTGAATAAATCGGGCTATGAAAACTCACCTTAGCATGTAGTGACATAAGTAATGCAACATTGTCAAGAAGTATAGTAGAACAATATAAAGAAGTATGGCGCAACGATCTGGTCGTCAGTAACCTAATGAATATAAACTCGTCTCAAAATATAATCGCGAATAGTAATCGATGCGTATAAGTTTCAAAAGGTAATACGTTTTAGTTTTCGTGGAAGCTTCAGTATCAACGTTTGTAAAATGTTTAGTTTCATCATTAGGTGTGGTGGTATAAATCATAGACTCAAGACAAGCGCGAAGAATAAACATATACCACGAGTACAACAGAAATAAACACCTAAGGATCAAATAGTAATAGAAAGTAAGTAAATGGTTGTTACGGTATTTACCCAAGATTCCCAAATAATAAATATTTTATGTTAAAACATAACTTTTAATATAACAAATAAAGAGAAAGTTTTGTATTTGATAAAATTATACTTCTCGCTTTATTATCGAACTTAGATCAGAATAAGCATACTTATAAAAGTTTATACGATTCGTTATCCAAAGCACGTCTCGATGATACTTAATTTATTTAGATAAATTTAAATAATAATAAAGGTTTAAAGTATTTAATAATTTTCAGACTTTATAGTCAAATAATAGTCCGTACGAATGGTTTATAGTCAAATAATAGTCCGTACGAATGGTTTATCAACAGGAAATAACACATGATTAAAACAAATGGTTTATCAACCAAGTCTATTGGGCTCATATGCCCAACACTACTAACGCACCATATATTGTTGCCCTTTTTGTTTATGGCATGTGAAGTTATATTCAGCTTATAACATTCACAATGGTTACTTCACATTGAAGGGCTAATTAATGATATATTAGCAAATGGTATTTTATAGTGTAGATGCAAATTTTGAAGCAGGATGTTTCTAAATAGTGTTGTCTACGTGTGCATGATATGGCCAATGTGACACTAACAGTGATTTAGCTGTATGAAATTATGACCACTAGGCCATATACTTGCATAAAGATCTTTCAAGTCCTTTCTCATGTTGAAATATGATACTAACTAAAGTTGTCAATCATGCTTAATTTTCTCAAGTCTGAAGTCTGAAGTCGAAGAATCAAACCTCTTGCTATTTGTTAACTTTCTAGTAGCAAGTCTTTAGAGACAGTTTGTTTTTACTCATCAACAAAAGATGACCAGGCACTAAACAAACATAAATACATAAATAGCTTGACTAGCGGATTCCCACCGGTGCTACACGAACCAAGAAAACACCTCTTAGTGTTTGCGGTTAAATCAAGCAATTATGCACCCTAGTGATGTCTTGAAACAAGTTGCACACAAACGCAACACATAAGTTCATAACACAATTGTAAGTCGAGGCTAAGTAAAACCAAAACAATCCTCGCGTGTTTTCTCTTAAAACCGAAAACAAGCCAAACAACCCTTATTGAAGCTGCATTATATAGCGAGAACCAAACGCACCCTTGTTGTATTTATATGTTAACCAGACCAGTAAATCCAAATCAAATGCACTCTACACAACCTATTAACACATGTCTTTGTTATTAACAAACCAAGTCACTCCTAATGGGTTGTGGTATGGACCGAGACAGTCAACAAAGCTCAACGCACCCTTTGGGTGCTCTCGGTGTAGTCAAGCAATCAAACCAGCGCACTACGCCCACTAGGTGAAATAACCAATAAACACACCCCATTAAACTGAAATAAATGCACCTTTGGTTTACTTTGGTGTGGTGCGACAAACAAACCAAGCGCCCCTCTTGGGACGTCACACGCATAAACAAACACCCATTTGGGTTATGGTTGTGACCAAGAATAAACCAAACAAAGCACCCTTTGTCTTTGTTATCATAAACGCAAACACCCTCTTGGGTGTCTTTGTGAGCCGAGATCAGGAGACAACCAAGAAAACAAAGCAAACGGATCACCCTCTTGGGTGTCTTTTTCTTTGACCTAAAAACAAACAACAAACACCCCTCTCGGGTTATTGTTGAATCGAGACCCAAACGGGTTTAATACCTGACCCGTGAACAATCCGAACAAACAAACACCTCTTTTAAACAATTTATACCACACAATTAGGTTTCAAAACGTTTTTTTTTATCTTGTTTAATTCCACGAAAACATTATTAACCTTTTAATAACCGGTTTTAATTATAAGAAAGTCATAAAATAGCTATGTCTACATACCAATAGAAGAAACGAGAGAGCTAGAGGGATGGAGGTGGCGATAGTGGTGATTAACGAACCAAAAACAACCCCAATAAAACCCTAACCAAGACCTTCACACCAAACCGTATCAACTAAACAAACCCTTGTCTTCTCGTGATGGTGGTGGCGGCACGAGGATGTGGAAGGTGGCGGTTGAGAGGCGGTGGTGGTCGGTTGGGAGGCGGTTTGGCAGAGAAAGGATAAGAATAGTGGGGTGTGTGGCTAGGTTTATGATTACTGAAATCCTGATCCCAATATATATGCCTATCCGAAAATTATAAAAATATGTTAGCAAGTGGCTCAAAATTTAAGGGTGGGGGTGTAAGTTTGATCCCGGTAATTACTAACATTAAGTGCTTGAGTCACGAACGTAATACCGAGCAACATATAAATGTAATATTTATAAAAGCGTTAAAACATATCAATATACTCTAAGTGTATTAGATGTGTGGTAAGTTTAACAGTGGTATCGTTGTTAAAACCTATCAACGAGGTTCGAATACGTGTGTACGTAAAAATACAACGTTTAAGTAAAATGACAAAATGGCAATACTCATATAAAATACGATTATTCGTGAGATTTGAGTATTATGAACACATAGACTCATCCTAGTCACACGATTAAACTTTCGTGATTGCTTATAAAACTAATTTCAATTAAATTGTTTATTGTGTTTACCATTGTGTGATGCAGCGTTATGTGTAGTTTTCACGCTTCACCTAAATAACTTCTTGTTAACTAGGCAGTGGGCGAAAACATTCGAGGGTAATAATTCAAATCGGGTGAATTAATTAACTTAGAAACTTATAGGTTAACTACCGTTTACATTGTCTTTTATGTTATGATGAAAGTCAAATAGTCAAAAGGTAAGATAGTCATTTTATCTTATGAAAATTTATGTCACATTAGTTAGTTATTGTGATCGGGTGGCGATAACGTTTAATGTTAATTTAATAGTCGAGAAATCGGGTGGTTATATAATTATTGTATCGAAATTACGTAAACCGTCGTAAATATATATGTATATAACAATATATATACAAAATAAATTCAAAATATCGGGTAAACTAATAATATAATTTTATAGTCTTAAATGAGTATAAAATATATCAATATAATTGTTAGGAAGTGTCGGATCAATTATTCAAAATAAATGATCGACGATAGCGTTTATTTAATAAATAAATACGCTTTAATGAAATATGCAAACCAATGCATGAACTAATATGAAAATGATGTTCTTGATGACATGTAGACTAACTCTAGTCTATGTGTAATGTTCTTAATGATGTTTCATGAATACGCAGCTTAACCCCCAAGGTTACGCGTATTTGATACTCGTAAACATAGTTTACGAAAAATGATGAATAGTAACCAGTGAATATTAAATTTGAGAAATGACCTGAAATTACGAGTTGTCACAATCTCTGTATCCAAATACAATTCCAAACAATCAGTAGTGTAATTATCAACCAAAATCCTTACATATCATTGTCCTCAGTGATCATTCTACTTGAACGTTTTCACACACCATTCAACCTCGTGGGACTTAACGACCGGGAATCCACTAAATTCAAGGGAAATTGTATTGAGTCCATAATAGTTGACTTTTGTTGACTAAAACCTTTGGTCAATATTTCTTGACTGTTTAGGCTGAATCACCTGCATTCTTCAAGCCAAAGGGCATTTTTGTGTAACAGTGGACGCCTTGGCTTGTGTGAAAGGCCGTTTTTTCCTCGTCCTCTTTAGCCATCTGGATTTGATGATATCCTTTGTATGCATCGAGGAAACACTTTAATGGATATCCATACAAAGACTCTATTTTCCAGTCTATCTTTGGTAATGGGTAGCAGTCTTGTGGACATGCTTTGTTAAGATCGGTGAAGTCCACGCACATCCGCCAGCTACCATCGCTCTTCTTTACCATGACTAGGTTGGAAAGCCAGTCATGATAGTAGACTTCCCGCATGATTCCTGCCTCTACTAGCTTGTGTACCT
Organism: Chrysanthemum lavandulifolium; assembly: GCA_022545495.1. Lineage (NCBI taxonomy): Eukaryota > Viridiplantae > Streptophyta > Magnoliopsida > Asterales > Asteraceae > Chrysanthemum > Chrysanthemum lavandulifolium. Next base: position 67,873,524 of record CM040246.1, read on the forward strand.
ATGCGGGATTGCTGGCGCTGTTCGGAGCCCGGTCGCGCTTCACGGCGTATGGGTGAGTATCCTTGCCAGTTCTCAGTTTATGCTCTGTGATTGAGCGTGGTACCCCGGTCATGTGTTTTGGCTCCCATGCAAAAATGTCCAAGTTCTTTTGCAAGAGTGCACATACAGCTGCTTTGCCGTTGTCCGACAGTGACCCTCCGATGGATATTTCCTGTTCCGGGTATTCAGGGTGAATTGCAACCTTCAGATTTGGAACTTTGGTTGCGCGCTGTTCTGGGATCGGTGTCGTTTCGCATGTAATCGTGTTACATTCTCTATGCGGTACAGTGGCATTGTAAAGAGTAACAATACCACCTTCCACTGGGAATTTAAGCATCCGTGCGCTGTTGATGGCACCGCGCGCATAGGCGATATCCCGGTCTCCGATAATGCCATTGTATGGCGAGGAGATTTGATCACCATAAATTCCATCCAGGCCGTCGCGGTGTTTTTCATTTCGATGCTGACTAGTAATCGTATTTGCCCTATAAGCCATATCTTTCACCGTAAAACCCGTCGGTGCCGTTCGACCGGGCTTAATCGACCACGTATTTCGGGCCGCGATCGCTTGAGCGGTGCTCATACATGATGTCTGCGGATGCTCCGCCATCAACGTACATGCGGTGGATGTCGTGACCTGCACTTATCTCTATGGTGAGTGGTTCCACCCTGCGTTGTCCGATTAAGGTGGGAAAGAGATTTCGCTTCCGAGAAAACTCTGGTGACCTTACGCCTAGTGACCCGCCGCCATGATTGTATCATGTAGATGGTGTCGGCCTTGTCTTTGGGTGTCTCTTTCTTGTTCCCACTCTTACATCTATCATTTCCTTCCTTGATGTTTTGACCAAATGGTCCAATCGCCTCTTTAACCATTTTGTCAATGAGTGGCGTGATTGGACACATTCGTTAGTGGTGTGGCCCTTACGTGCGTGGTAGTCACAATATCCACTCCGGTGCGCCGATCCTCAGGAGTGCGCATTGTGGCGGTCTTGGGAAGTTCACACCTTCATTGCAGTATTTCCTTTGGAGTCTTGGTCAGCGGGTGTATTTGTCATTATCCTTCCGCTCCCCGACTGCGATAGCTCCTATTACAGTTGCTACCCGGTCGGTGGATTGTCTCGAGTTGTTCCTGTGACCGATAGTTCGAGTAGTTTCCTTTGCTATCATTGCGGCATCTCCTGGACAAAGGATCGAGGCGTTTCATGAGTTTGTCAAAGGTTTCGGGAATCTTGTCATTCAACCTCTTGATGAGTTACGGGTTATTAATCCCATTCATGAAACCGAAATCTTTAGCACTCGGGCATGCTTTAACTTGCATGCATTCATCTTTGAAGTGTTCCATGAATGCGCTTGTAGATTCTCCCTGCTGCTTTACCTGGCGAGTTCTACAGATTTTTAGCGCACTTCTTCCATTGCGTAAAGTTTAGGCGAAACGCCTTTCTCAATTCCTCAAAGCCATTGATGCTTCTGCGTGGAAGCTTCTTGAACCGGTTCATGCGTTTCCCACCGGTGGAGTTGAACATGTGGCACCATCTGGTGTGGCGATTTTCATTGTGGCGGTGATTCAAAAATTTGAGGTGATCATCGGATCACTGTTCAAATCATAGGTTTTACGTTGGCGGGCATCGCCTCCTTTTGTTCTCTCGAGAAGTCGCGATGCGTCGGTGAACGCATCCACCTTTTGGACGGCGCCACGGGGAGATATATCTTCATCCTCCGGTCATTATATCATTTACGGACTTCCGATTGTCGGTTTCGCTATCCTCGTTGTCGAGGAATTTCAGAGGACGAAATTTCCCTCCTTGATTGCTTGCGCCGTTGTCCTCGAGTTTGTACTCGAAGGGCTTTCACTGGGGAATATCGTCGCCCAAGTGCATCTGATTCTGCGGCTACCAAGTCGGGTGTGGACACTGATACGCGTTCATCCTCCTCACTTCCTTCCGGATGTTGTTAGTTGGACTTCTCATCACCCTCAACTCTCTTCCCATTACATTAAACACGTGGGGTCGGATTGTCTCTACCGCGCTTCTCCCTCGGCGGGCGCGGTGGGGAGGTTTCGTATTCGAGTCAAACCGAGTCGGGCTTGTAGCTTCAACTCGACCTCTTTCTAGCTTCTTCTTGCATGAGAGCGGTCAAGGTTTCGTAATTTTGGGATCTGAAATCCCTTGGTGTTACTTCGGTGCGACCCCCTCAGAGCGAGGGTATTCACTTCACCGTTGTGCCCTTGTTTCTATCCGGTGCATCGGTGCCTTTGTCGGTCGGTCTCTAGCACCGATTGAAGGGAGTGGTAAAGCGATCATGTGATGGATCCACTGCGCTAGTGGTGGTTGTAGTGGCTGGGTTGTCCCGAGCACGGTTCCACGGAGGAAGACCAAGTCTGGCCTAATCCCTTGTTTTTAGCGATCTTGGTTGTCCCGAGAGTCTACTTGGAAGGCGAACCGATGTGTGGCTTCTTTCCAGGTGATCTGTTTTGCGATCGGCGATTTCCATGCTTCGTCATTCTAGTCTTAGTTCTTAGTGAATGGTCCCGGATGGCGCCACTTGTTGATACAAAGTTGGGCGTTCCTTGTTTGGGGCTCCGGCTCGTACCAATTGTTGATTGTTGCTTGAGACTGCGCACTAAGAGATAGAAAATACCGTTAGGCTTATCGTGGGATTGTCTCCACGATTATTCTCAGCGTGAGTAAGTAATCGGTTTAGGGTTAAAGGAGAGTTAGGGTTTGTATATCGTACCTTTAACGAGGATGGGATTCCTTTATATACACGGAATCCTTGTTGGTTCCATGTTCCTCAACCTTCGGCGTATCCCGCCTAAGTCGGTTGGGGAATGATTATCTCCATAATTAGGAGATATCCGATATCTATTCCGTGAATAGCTTTGGATTTGGGCTTTCATGAGCCCAAACATCTATCGGCTTAGCCCAGTTCGTACTGGGCTAAGTTAGTGTTGGACTTTAGTCGGGTTCGTGGCCCGGATATAGACTATACGTCATCGGATTTAAACTTTAGTGATTTAGGATCTCAACGGTTTTCGGTTGGGTCGCTGGGATTTTAGGTTCACAAAAATAGAAGCTGACATTGGCTTATAGAGTAAGGTTATGGTGGTGAAAAAGTTTCATTTACCGACTTAAACACTTCCGATTGCCTTGCTATAGTAATCTTGCAGCGTCGAAAAGGAAACCAGAGCAAGTATGAATTTATGGCTTGTGATAGTGGTGTGTATATCTAATTCAAATATTACTTGCTAAGCTATTATGATTTGGACATTCGATGACCAAATGGCATAAAATATAATCATGTTTTGCAAATTGTTACAATCTATGAAGCTGATGCACAAATAATTCTATGTATACTTTTCAACTGCCATAAGCATAAGTAATTGTGTATAATGAAGTAGATATAGTTAGATCATTATCACATTTTTTTTTTGTAAGTAATTAGTTATTAAGTTGAATTAGTTTATGTTAAATTAGGATTGATAGTAATGATACCAGTATGGGATTGTCAAGGTATAGTCCATCTTTGCTGAAGAGAAACATACACATTCTATATGATTCATTGTTGCACGTTCAAGATACGAAGGGAAAAAGAAATTATGTATGAATATCGATATCTTTCATGTGGATTGTGATGTTGCAAACTTATTGATACACGTGTAGCCATATATGATGGCGTTTTAATCAATATTATATCACTAGTACAAAAAAGGGATTTGGTCACGCATGGTCGAAATGGAACAGCCACACATTCGCATATTTGTGTGGTCAAGGTGAAAATTGACAACATGTACTAATTAGTCACACATGAAAATTTTAATTGTGTGACCATTAGAATATATCGCCACACAATTAAGCGTTGTGTGGCTAAAGGTATCTGTGATTTTGTTTCGATCATTTAGCCACATATGAATTTGGAACAGCGTGACAAATACAAGTAACCTTGATGCGTTAGTCACATGAAGTAATTTTTGTGTGTCTAAATCATAGAGTCAAGTTTTGTCACACATTATTTAAGGGTGGTGATATGTTTTGCCAACTCTTTAGCCACATCGAAATTGGAACAAGTGACAAATGAAAAGTAAGGTTGAAGCATTAGTCACGATATACATATAAGCGGTGACAAATATATGTCACACTTGAACACCGTGACCAAAAGCCATATATGGTCACACTAAATGTTTTGTCACACATTCGTTAAGTGTAGCCAAAATCCGGTACATATGTTCACGTAAGTTAATATGTGTGTTTAAAGTTTAGTTTGTGTTAGCTTGCGAAAGCTAATCTATAAAGTCACATTTGCTACTAACACCGTGACCAAATGCCATATATGGTCACACTAAAGCGCTTTGTCACACATATTATTCAAGTGTAGCCAAAATCCGGTACATATGGTCACGTAACTTAATATGTGGCCATTGGATGATGAATAGTCACTCAAAATACACGTTTCCTCACTTGAAACACCATATGGTCACACTTATTAACACGTTTAGCCACTTTATGGTTAATTGTATGTGACTAAATACCCAAAACAAACATGCTTTGTGTGACTAAATGTTAGAAAAGGCCACACAAACATAAAATTCATGTGGCCATTGGATGATCAATAGTCACACAAAAGACACCTTTCTTCACTTGAAACACCATATGGTCACACTTATTAACACTTTTAGCCACTTTATGATTAATTGTATGTGACTAAATACCCAAAAAAGCAGGCTTTGTGTGACTAAATGTTACAAAAGGCCACACAAACATAAAATCCAAGTGGCCATTGGATGATCAATAGTCACACAAAAGACATATTTCTTCACCTTAAACACCATATGGTCACACTTATTAACACTTTTAGCCACTTTATGCTTAATTGTATGTGACTAAATAACCAAAAGAAACATGCTTTGTGTGACTAAATGTTAGAAATGGCCACAAAAAGAAATTTGATGTGGCCATTGGATTATCAATAGTCACACAAAAACTATTATGTTTTCATAAGCAGAACTAACTACGAATACTAAGCAGACTTATCTAATTTACGCAGACTTAACCTTGTCTTGGCAGCCTTAACCACTAAAACTAACCTACGGACTTAACTTTGTCTTGGCAAACTTTAACCACTAAAGTTTTCTGTTTATAAGTAGACCACAACACAAAATATATATATTTTTTTTGGGTGCAAAGATGAACTTGTATTAATCAAGGAAACTTTGTAAAATGAAAAAATCACACATGAAAATTGTATGTGACTAAATACCCAAAACAAACATTCTTTGTGCGACTAAATGTTAGAAAAGGCCACACAAACATAAATTTGATGTGGCCATTGGATAATCAATAGTCACAAAAAATACACGTTTCTTCACTTTAAACACCATATGGTCAAGTTTGTTGCATTTATTGTCTTTGTTAATGAAAATGTGGGTTTGTAGGTGATGGCTTTATAGTCACATTGATATGCACACATTAACACTTGTGCAACACCACAATATACTAAACTTGGATAAATCCAAACTAATTATATATATGAACAACTCTTTAACAACGAGTACTTGATTGTTAATGCGGAATCTTAACAACAAGCAAGAAGAACACAAATACTATTTCACTAATAAACTTATTTTATTAATATTTCTATTCGTCTAAGTACAAGCTCATTTCACTATACTTTAGGGTTCCTTTATACACTTAGGAAAACCTAGTATACAAAACGTGTAGAAGGATATAGATATCTCTTCCTAAGATATCTCTACGCGTACATATGCCTTCCCTAAACTCTAATAAACTATTATGTTTTTCATAATGAGAACTAACTACGAATACTACGAGACTTAATCATATATCGCCATTATTATTGTTGAGCTTTTGATTCAATTAACCTCAAAAGTCGATAGCATGCATCATCCTTTCTTTCACCAAAAGCTTCTTCTCAAGCATAGCCACGAAAATCTTGTTTGGAAGTGGATACTCCATACGTAAGCATATAAAGAATTGCGGTTTCTAATTCCAAGCGATGCACACGACAAGTGTGGAAATATCTCCATCGATCACTTTTTGTTGACAGGCGGCTTCCACATTTCATCATCAACATCGGTGTGTCAAACATGGTCTTCAAGTCACCCCAAAGGACTCTTTCATATTCCTCTTGGTCTCTCATCACCATGCTTCTCCATCATCGGTGGTACATGGTCTTCAAATCATCCTGGACAAATCACTCAATAAACCGGGAAAGTTCACATATATAGTGTACGTGTGATTTTCCCTTACTATCGTAAACTACCTTTTCCCATGTTTGATGATCGAACCTTTGCAATCTTAGCGGAAGTGTCGAACACAGAGGAATGGAGCCCATGGTAAACTCTTCGATGACGGTTCATCAACCTTATCCTTCATGTACTCTTCCACTTCCTTCTTAACATTTGTCTTATCCTTTTCACTCCTTTCTTTCCAGTGGATTTCTTCCTTGTCATATTCAAAAGCGGTTGCTTAACCTCATCTTCCTCCTCTTTCTTTACGGTTTTGGCTTATCACCAAGTTTTTCACTTGAAGAACCTTTTGATCTCGCAATCTTGTGCTTCTTAGCATCCTTTGGTTGAAGATTGTAACCCTTCCTTTTAACGTTGAAGCTTCCAACTCGAATCCATTGGAATAAAATTTTTATTTTGGTACATTGCTTTTTCAAATTTCGCTTTTAGTTCATCATTCTTCAATTTCCTTAAGCGGCTCAACTTCGGTGTAGGATTCCTTGACTTTTGACATAGTGGATCATATAATCCCTTTGCTCGACTTTGGTCATGGGTCTCTTCATCCTTTCTCTTTGTCTCTGCTCTCGAGAAGCCTCTTCTTCGCATTAACAATCTCAACCAATTTACTTGCATAGTCTTCTCCGTTAATATCGGAAGGATATCTCTGTTTACTAATAATCTTGCATGTATAGTATCCCATTCTTCATCGATGTAGAATTTGGCGATTCGAACTTCATCTTTCCTTTTCATTTGTTCTTGATTAATTGTGGTTCCTCCTGCGAGTTTTTGCAATCGCTCATCATCCCTTGTTTGTTCTCGCACGTTTAGCTTCTTGACCGCATCCTCTGCTTGAATCCTAGCAATCTCGACAAAGCTAGCTTCCTCTTACTGAGTTGCTTTTTGGTCTTCAACGGCTCGGAAGATTCTTGCACTATTCCTTTGCCTTCCCTATGCACAAACTCCTCACCGGTACTACGGATCACTACCGGGATTAATATGTTCGATACTTGTATTAACTTCAACATCAAAGCCGGTGATTAAAATCTTCATCAAAAGCGATTTAATTTCGGCACCACCGGACTTATCGTTAGTAAAGTCACCGGACTTATCCACTCCACTAGAACTTGCGACTTGTTTATCGGTCTCTTCTTAAAGGATTTCTTGTGATTTAAATTCTTAAACAAGATTTGTTTGCTTCAACTCTAGTTCGATAATTTGAGTTTCCTCGGAGGATTCCTCACCTTCCGAGTCTGTAATGTCTATCCCCGTCTGTTTGAATTTCCCTCAATTTCTTAACTCTTTTGCGAGTAGTCCCAGTGACTTCTTGGTCTTCTTCAATTTTTCTCCAACTCATCAACCCTTGAAATCGGTTGTGGAACCGGTTGAAGTAGATCTTCCATAGATAAGGAAGCGGGTTCTGCTTTGTAGTAGTGGGTGTTGGAGGTTGTGGTTGAGAATCACCGGTGGTTCTTCCTTATGGTGAAGGTGAAGGTGGTGGGGTGTTGGTGTCCTCTGTTGAAACTCGCTTTTTCGAGGTTCGGATGTAGGTTGAGCCCGAGCTTACGATGTAGCGATGGGAGATGGAGCAGATGTAGATGTACCTTGAGGTCGAGCAATGTAAGGCAACATAGCGAGACATAAAAGTGGCTTGTGTGCCTTCAAAACCCCTTTTCATATTACCAAATATCTTTTTAGTGAAAGGAGAGCAATGTAAGGATGTTTGCTTCTTCGTTTCAACATTTAAGATCATTTGCAAAAATCTTGGGTACATCAAAACTTTTTCTTATTCTTGGAATTAGCAACCATGGCATCAAAAATCATTTTGAAAAATTGAAGAGTCCGCGGTGGAGAGACAGACCAATGCGAAGCAATATTGCTTCCAAATTGATCCCATCCACCACTTTTATAACTCATACAATGTAAAATATGATGCACAAGGAAACGCCATTGTGGCGTAAAATGACTCTTCCAAAAGTGAATGTTCCATCGGTTGGATATCCAATCTTTTCCAATCCACGAAAGAGGTCATGATTTGCCAACATTGAAATCCACGAGGCATCGGCCAATTGAAGCTTGCTTCGATCGATTCTCGATGATTGAATACTCTAACGTATCAATAGTTGCATTTAACTCTAGTGTCCCATCGGCAATAGTTCTAGCGATGGCGATACCGCCGGCTGTTTGACTAGGGAATCATAGATAGTTGGATTATGAGTAAGGGCATACGATATGACTACCCTTTAGAAAGTCCACTATCTCGCTCAAGCACTGCTTTCAGCAGCTTTTGAGAAATCCCACTTGATTGTGCTTGTCTACAAACTTTAATTGTGCCATCTTTTATGTTAATTGAATTCTTGGTAGTGCGGGGCAATTAGGGTTTAGTCTTTGGTGAGGAGACTTAATCGAAATAAAATAATTAAACTTTTAAAGATTAGGATAAAGTAATTAAAGGATAAATATGATTTCTAAAAATAAAATTATCCATATAAATACTTGACCATCTAAAATTAGGTAGCGGTACTATTTAAACAAGAAAATCGTTTTTATTTTTGCACTACCGGACTAAAGAATGGTCAAACAGACTTAAAAATGACATCACCGAATTAACTCGTACTATAGCACATCAACTAGCACACTTCCATACATCTCAATGCTGTGAGAATTCTTTCTTTTCAACATATCCTTAAACAAAAAATATACCTATGATTTAACTAATATTAAGTCTTGTATTATAAACATAAATTCTTAAAAAGTACAAAAATCGAATCTATATGCTTTGAAAGAGTGAAATATGATAAAGGTAGAGTGTGACAACTTGACCATAACATGGTTCACTTGGACTTTCGTATAACAACACCTCCACGATCGGTTCGATAGTAGTCGGTTCGTGATTCGTTACCCAAGTCACGTCGATCCACACGTGGCAATATGTTATCATTGTCTTTGGTGAATGACGGTACTAAATTCCTCATCGGCCGTCATACTTATCTTTGTAATTCTTGGGAGGTGTGTTAAACACAATAGACAATTTTTATCTACGGTCTTTCACATAAAACACTTGTCGTGCTTGTGCGGCTAATATGAACGGATCAACCTTGTGGCCTAAACTATTCAGTCAACCAATGTATACCCAAGAGTAGTATCGCGTTTCACACCACCAACTTTGTGATTAACCCGGTCACATTTGAAAAGAGGAATTTGCATGAAAGCGGTAATCTAGTTCCCATATCTCCTAAAACCCCATAATAATATGCTTTTCTTGTGGTTGCAACTTTAGATATGTGGATATCTAATGCCTCAACACTAACCCCATTACGGTAAACTTTGCCTTCATGATCTTTCGCATGCGAAAAGTATACCCATTGATGTGATATGCATCGTATTTCACTACGGTGGCGCGTGGTCCATAGGATATCCACCTTACGCTTCGATACACTTTCTTTGTCGATTTGTAACTCTCTCAACCTGAATTTCATTAGAAGTATATATTAGCTCAAAACAATAAGTACACCAATTTTCGATTAAAATGAGTCGAGAAATAAGGTTTAGAAAGGGTATGTTGAGTAACATAAGATTAATTACTTCTTTGCGTAACCAATTAGCAAAGATTTCTTTGTGCTCATTCTCGAAATGCTATTCGTTTACCGGGTTTTACGCTTTCAAAACTTGCTTGTGTCGCTTTGAAACAACGTGTTTGATTATTATATTTGATACATCATTTAATTTTCGATACGAAATAGACATGTGTTAGTAAGACTTACGCGATATACTCGGTACAATTTCATCGTATTATTTATTACATACAAATGTGCTTTCGAAAGAGTTCATGAGAAACTTGAGTTGATTTGCCGGCCGACAATGGCTTTCCTTCCTCATTTTCATCTGTTTCATGTTTATCAATTGGGATACCAACAGTTTTCATGGATTTATGATATTCGCTAAAAACTCTATTGTTTCTTCCGATAGTCTCCTCAAAGAATGCATCCTACGGTCTATTTACATTCCGCACATGTCCTTTAATAACCTTCATACATCTTTCGAATGGATACATCCACCGAAAGCATATGGGACCGCATAATTTTACCTCCCTAGTTAGGTGCACGGTCAAATGTATCATAATATCAAAGAATGATGGAGGAAAGAACTTCTCGAGTAGGCACGAGTGTCACTACCGATTACGCTTGCATATTATCTAGTTCTTGCAATATTATTTCTTTGCAACATATTGATTTAAAGAAAAGCAAAACCCGATAATAGCATATCGTGTGGGTGGGTGCATGATTGAGCGTATTGCAATTGGCGTAAACTCTTGCATTAGCATGTGATAGTCATGCGATTTTAGGCCAATGAGCTTCCTATCCTTTAGGTGACCAAAGAAGAAATTTGAACAATATCCTTGTGGTACCACGATGTTGTGTAAAGTTTCACAAAAATATCTTTTCGACATTCGTTAATGTGTAACTTCTTTGGAGGTAGTGTTGTTTTGTCTTGTTCTTGCATAGCAAACAACTCTTCTTTTACCCCAACTCACCCGGATCCAATCGAGCATTGGTCCATCTTTCGTCTTTCACGGAACATGTAGCAAAGTTCCGACGAGACTCAAGAACATTCTTTTCTACATGCATAAAATCAATACAATGTGGAGCAATTATGCCTCCAATACCTAAGTTTTCGATACCAAATGTTGAATTTCTTCCAATACGCACCGTTTTGTCCGCTTACTTGGCTTGAACTACCTCTACTACATTACGTTTCTTTTACGCTTTTGAATCTTCCCACCTCTACCTCTCGTATCTTCTTGGTTTTCGATGCATTATTGTTTGTTCGCTTTCCTTTTCCCACTTATTTTCAATATGTTGTACCTCGTTGTATATTTGTTCCCGGTCATTGGGTTTGGAGCCGGAGAAATTCTTGTTGTCCATTAAATGCCTTCCTTTGCCTTACGAGCGGATGGTCATATGGTAGATATCGTCCGTGACCAACATAACTTTGCTTGGATGAGGCGAAAGTCTAAACAGTTTGTATCTTTCCCACATACTACACAACCTTTGAATCCATCAGACGGGCAGCCACATAATGTACCAAGTGCGGGGTAATCATTTATTGTCCATAACACAACGGCACGTAGATTAAAGTTATCTTTTGTGGATGCATCATATGTATCAACCCTCAGATCGAATAAGGTTTGCGGATCATCAACAAGCGGTTCTAAAAACATCGATATCATTTCCGGGTATCCGATATTAATACCAAAGCATGATAAACTTTCTTTCATACACAACCATGGAGGAAGGTTGTATATGACCGTTAAAGCGGCCATACACTGTGATGCCTATTTCACGAGTTGACGTCAACCCCATCACCGATATTCCTAGCCGTAGATTTCTTGGATCTTGACAATTCGGGAATTTTCATCTATGGTACGCCATGCCTTTGAATCTGCGGGTGACGTAACACACCATCGGTTATCCTCGTGTCGCGTGCCATCTTAAATCCTCCGAAATACTTTCTAGCTTAAATAGTCGTTGCGGTCTTGGTATAATTGGAAAGTACCACATTACCTTTCTTTGGAATGTTTTCGTACACTTTCTTAGTCTTATTATCCACCTTCCATCTTGATATCCCACAAGTTCGACACGCGATCAAATCCTTGTCATCCTTCCGAAAGAAGGCGGTTGTTGATACATACATGTATCTTTTGTATCTGATCCCATCAATTTCAAATATTTTTGGCTTGATAAGTTTTTCCACCATTTCGTTACAAGTGACATCTTCTTTAACAATCCTAGTAATTGATAAAGAACTTATCGGAACATCCGTACTTACCCTTCAAGTTGAGTAGTTTAACTATTGCGGACATCTTTGTGAAGTCGGGACATCCTGCGTAAAGAGGCTTCTCTGCGTCTAATAATAATTGTTGAAACTTGACAAGATCATCCTCATCAAAATTATCTTTTGTAGCATTAACCATTTCTCACATTTCTTTGGGGCATCCGTTGGAATATCTGAAGCAAAATCCGTGTCGTCAACAAACTCATTGTGGCGTTAACAGTGTTTCGGTGCTTATTGATGACTCATCCTTCTCCATGTTTAGTCCAGTTTAGGTAGCTTAGATCAAACCCATTCTTTGAATAAATGGAACCGCACTTTCTCCACTTGATGCTCTATGTGGTTTAAACAATCTGTACACGGACATGGCATTGAAAGATCATTTTCTTAACTCGTGGGTCGATGTTCCCATCTTCCGCAAGTTGTGTCTTGCATAATCAATAAACGCTGCTACTCCATCAACATAAGATTTGTTGGTCCTATTAGTTCCTATCCAAGACTTGTCCATGTTTATAAATGTGTCCCACTTATCCGAAAGCGGCAATGTTTATAAATGTAGTCCTGCGGGCATGTTAAAAGGATACCAAGTTATTGAAGATTATACAAGACAACATCAAACTTCAATTGATGATCTTAAAGTTAAAAAGACATTCCAAGTAATGAGGATAGCTCAAAGATTGAATGTCGTATTGAATTATGCTAAGAATTGAATAAAGTCTAATGAAACAGTTCCTAAAGGGATGTTTGGGTCAAGGAAAAATAAGAAATTAACTAGCTAAATTATGGTTCCATGTTCATGTAGTAACAAACTTAATGAGGTTTCTTAAATTTTTAACCAATTAACTATCTAAATTTAACAAAAACTGACATAATTTACAAGAGGATATCTCGAAACAAATGTTCAATTATAATATATATGAGGTTATTTTATGTGTTAGAGATGTGTACAAAAGGAAGATAACAATACTTACCGGTGGTGACGGATTGGTGGGTCTATGATGGGAGAGTTGTGGTGGTGGCGGGATTTGTAGTGAGATGAGAGGAGGTGTGGCGGTGCAGGGAGGAGGAGGAGGAGGAGGAGGAGTTAATTTTGCAATTAGTTTGAAATGCCTTGATGCAAACTTTGGGGAATAAATTTAATTTGTGGGGAATTTTAAATTTGCTTAAATTTTGAAAATTTTCATATTAGTTTAAAAATGTTTTTCTCTTATGATTTAATGATTTTATTCATTTAATTAGTTTAAAAAGGTTTTTTATTCATAATAAATAAAATAAAATTCAGAAAAGTATAATATTTGTTAGTTGAATTATTTGCTTATTTAGTTGTTTTTAGTTTAAAAAATAAAAAATAAACTAACTCCCAAGACCGTCTTCCACGGGTTATGGGTCCCAATATCGTCTTCCACGATGTATGTGGTAGGTTGAGGCGAGAAACTGACCTTACCCTACCTAAGGTAGAGGTCGCTTGGTTCTACCAAAGGTTGAAAAGGACCTCCGGCCTTGCAAGGGTGAGGATCGAACCCGAGAGGTGCTTTCTTTTCTACCAAAGGTGAAAAGAACCTCCGACCTTGCAAGGGGTAAGGATCGAACCTTGAGAGGGTCGCTTTCTTTCTACAAAGGTGAAAAGAACCTCCGACCTTGCAAGGGTAAGGATCGAACCCTTGAGAGGTGCTTTCTTTCTACCAAGGTGAAAAGAACCTCCGACCTTGTAGTGGGTAAGGATCGAACCTTGACCTCTTTCTCCGGAGGCAAGAGTGTTAACCACTTGATCTAACCTTGCTTTTTTTTGTTTTTAGTGTATGTTTCATCAATTTATTCACGAAATCCAAATATCTTTCATTATTATTTATCACCCGATCACGAACCGAACACAATTTCCAAAACCGTAACATGTGTGACTATAATTTTATATATACTATTGATTGAATGTTTGAATTTCCTAAACCGAACAGCAATTTCCAAAACCGTAACATGTTTGAATTTCCAAAACCGTAACATGGTTTCGGATATAATTTATATATACTATTGATTGAATCATGTCGTAAATGAAACTCTAAGCAACTATAACCCAATGATTTTGACCCATATTATAGTGTGAATGTTATATGAATTGTATTAAAGTTATTAAAGGCGGCACGTTAATTTTGACATTTCGGGATGACATAAAATCATTAACTCATGTGTCTTACTCAAAACATTGTGTGGCTGTGTTTAGGGTTGCGTTATATCGTTGGGCGCAGTAACACAACCCTTGTTCGTTTTAAATGCGTTTAGTCATCCTATATGTTTTCGTCCGTGTTCATCGTTTTCTTAGTTTTGTACATGTTTTCTTCCGATTTTGTAAGTTTTTACACGTTTCGTCTCTTTTCACATGTTTTCGTCCGCTTTTTATGCGTTTTACACTTTACACATTTTCATACGTTTTTACACGTTTATACATTTTCATACTTTTCCACCGTTTGCATCGACTTTGTCCTTTTAATAAGTTTTTATCGTTTTTGTTTTTGTTTACACGTTTGCGTCTGCTTTCATACTTTTCCACCGTTTAAATGCGACTTTGTCCTTTTAATAAGTTTTTATCGTTTTGTTTTTGTTTACACATTTTCGTCCGTGTTTAAACTTTGTCATTTGGTTTTTCATCTTTTAGTCCGTTTGTATAAGTTTTTGACCGTTTTGGTCCGTTTCTAGCCGTTTTCATCTATTTTAGACATCTTCGTCCGTTTTCATACACTTTAATATGTTTTACATATTAATGTACATTTTCTTAAGTTCCATACGCTTTCTTACGTTCTACACGCTTCCGTCTGCGTTAGTCCGTTTCTTACGTTTTATCCGTTTTAAGACTTTTCGGTCAACCCAAGCGAAGTGAATTCATATTCGGTTTCGGCTCCTTCGGTTTAATTCTAGTTCGGTTCGGTTCGGTTTTCGTGTTGAAGCGAATAAAAGATACCGATTTAACAAAACCAAACAACCCGATAACCAAACGGATAAACATCCCTAATTAATTTATAGTGATAGTTTGAATTCATAAGGAGTTACAAGTATCTTCTCTATCACACTATCCCCCAACTCTTCTTCAACCTTTCTTTGCAATCTTTCAATAATATCATATTTTACCCAATTTCATTATCAATGGCAGCACCATCACCACAAAACCATTTGGCTAAGCGTGTTATTGATGACCTAATTGAGTTTAGCGGGGAGACATCTGTTGATGGTTACATGAGTTTCTTCAAGGCTCAAGCAAATTTCGATCTCCGTGGCTTTATAAACGGATGCTGTGAAGAGGCCACCACGGTAAAGAATGAGATTGCGCATTTTAATGCTTTAATTCTTTGAGATGGTAGCTATTGGAGATGGGGATGAATATTTTGACACATTGATGGATCTTAGGCATGACATGGAGCTACGAGGACTAAGGCTGCGGGGTTGAATGATCTCATTACTCAAGGCGAGGATATCGAGACCAAGGAAGAACAAATTAAGTCGATGAATGGTTGAAGGGTTGCTCGCTATGTAAAGGGATGGTTTCTTTTGCTATAATGTCTAATGTCTTGGTTTAATATTATGGTTTGTAGATATATTAACGATGAAACATGTATGGATCTTTTGATGGTTTATCCAATGGAATGGAATGGGTTGCTTTCGCTAGTTTGTTTCATCTTTTTTAATGTTGTTTTGCATTTAGGAATTGGTTGTGGTGTTTAAGTTCATATCGGTAGAATGTATTATTGTAGGTTTGAGGTTGATCCAAACTCATTCAATGTTGAGCCATGGATATCACGGTTCATAAGTGCTTTGCTTAGGTTGTTAATTTTTAGGTTGTTGTCAATTTTAGGGTGTTTTGTTGTTGTTTTTGCTTTAAGTTAATTGCATTTACATGATTTCTTGATTTTTTCTTGTTGGAGGATGTTAGAGCTTATTTAAGTGCTTATAAATAGGTTATTTATAGGCTTAAAGTAAGGTATCGAGGTACATTTGTTGTGTCGCCATCCTTGGTTGGATTGATTATTTTGTGCTTACTTGTTTATATGGGACCGCTTATTAGTTATAGTTGCTTAATTAGTTGCTTTAATTCCATTTTTTATTTTGTTTCTTCATTTGTATCGCCATGTGGTGAGATTTTAGTGTAGCTGCGATTATATGTGCTTTGATCTGGTGGTTTGAAGTTATATGGGTGTTTGGGATGTGGGTAAGAACCATTTCTGTCATGGGTGTGTTGGTTTCAAAATGCACCAAAATGAAATATTTAAATTCTATATTATCAATTTGGAGCCACATTTTAAAATTATGAAATTTGGAGCCAAATTTCATTAAAATTTTAAAAGTACTTAGGAATTTATGGTTTCCTTATTTGAAAAGCGCCCCATAATGAGCCCTAATTTTACTCCAATAAATCGGGATTCAAGCAAAACAACGAACTTCAATTTTACACCATTATTTACCAATTAAGTTTACTAATTTTCTTTAACACATTACTTCGACGAATCATGGCAACTCAAACCAATTGTCGGGATGATTTGGTTTATTACGATCGTGAAAATGATAATTTGAATATGAATCGAGGCGTATTCGGATGAGGTGAGGATCTTGAAAACAACCATTCAAATGCGAATGTTGTTAAGAGGGCATAACTAGGTTAGCTAAGTTTCGCAGGATTATGGAAAACCGACGGAATAAAGGTCGGTGTAACCTTCGATGCAATCGAATAGGATATCGAGGAAAAACAGGCATTGTTTTCGAGTTTTTGGGTGATTTGGTTCGTGAGCATATAGGTGTCGTGATTCTATCACGGAGGAAGGTTGATTGAAGCAAGAGATAAAATGTGGGACGAGATCACGATACATATACTTTTTTAACTAGTAGTGGCTTTGGTCGTGAGGTACAAGGTGTTAATAAGTTTATCTCTGCATTTACATTATGTGCAACTAATTAACAACATTGTGTTAATCTTTGCGGCGATATTTTGATGTTGGCTTGATCGTCGAAAGCGATAATGAATCGTCTTGGTCAACTTCTAAGGAATTTTGAAGGAAATTGACCGAAAACTACATATTGCCCAACCAAAATACCCTTTCAAAACTTAATGAAGTCCGTGAGTATAGTGCAATTATAAAAGTGAAGATTGGGTAAATTTTGTAAACTACACGCCACCGAGGAATACAAGGTGTTAATTATTCATTTTATTCAAGTTCAAATATCATCACATTTGATGTTTCCATATATATTAGTTGTATACTATCAAGATTACTACATCTAAACACCTTTTTATTTTGTGTTGCAAGGTGAAATCATTTGCATCTAAAGTGGGCGTTCAAGTCATTTATCGACATAGAATGGGACGAGGTGGATACGCCCGTGTGATGGATAAAATGGTAACATTAAACATTAAACATTTGCATTTAATAGCATCATACTTTCGTTTATATTGGTTTATCTTACAAGTGTATGTATTTGATGTTTATAAGATCGAGAATAAAGAAATTCAACGGATGAAGAACCACCGCGTGAGTACTGTGTGGTTGAAAGGAAGGGTGAATAAAGGCGGAGAATTTCACGATGATGATATCGAGCAGTTGAACAAAAATTGTAAGTTTGACTCATTTTATGATTATGTTTATTGTTAGTTATAAGTTAATACCGATAGTGTATTAGTTAAAGCGATAGTGTATTAGTTAAAGCGTAGTTATTAATTAATTAATTAGTTATAAGTTAATCTTATTATTTATAATTTGATCTTGGTAGAATTAAATAACCTATTTCCCATATTGTGTGTGCGAGAAGAGACGGAGGAGAAGATCAAACAAGGAACCTTGAAGCTTGATCATGGCACCGATGCCATGACGGTTGTATTAGGTAAGAAAAAGGGAGGATATGCGAGAGGTGGGAGGTGGAGTAACCTACAAGAGGTATTTTGATCGCCTCGAATCGGACAAGCATCGATGAAAGAGTGGTGTTACTTCAAAGTGAACTTGATGATGAGGCGCCAGCGTCAAGAAAAAGAGGCGTGTCTGATTTGATGAAACAATTGGTTTGCACAAAGGCGATTCGATCAACTTCAACTCCATTGATGAAGCGGAAGTAAGACATAAGAAAGTAACATTCCATCTTTTTTTACCCTTTTAAATCTGCTTGATCTTCTTAATCAATTTATATTTCGTGTCTCCGGTGAACATTAATCTTTTAAATAGCGGTCTTGATGAGGATCTTGGAACACGTGTTCTTGGGCGATGAGAAAGTTGCGAGCATTAAGAAGTCTAATGGACTTGCAACTTTGGAAAAGGAAATTCAAATAAGTGTAAGTAATAAATCACCCCCACAGGATTTTGAATTCTACATACATTATTTATTTACGTGTATTATACATATAGGAAGCTGTTAAATCGCCGCACCTAAGAAATCGACTAGATCAAAAGGAAAGGATTCTTCACGTCAACTTTACGGATCACAAGAACGGGAGTCTCCATTAACAAGACTACCACAAGTATGTATTTAAACATTTTCATATGTTCTTTAGTTTAATTAAAATTAATTCTTGATACATATATACATGCAACAAATTATCTTTTAGGTAATTAAGTGCGGTTGTGGCATAAAGAAATCAACTATTATTGCGGAGGTGCAGTGTACAAAAGCGATGGAAAACAAATGCTTTCATGAGACCACTCCCGAAGGATTGCTCTGAGTATCTATTGAAAAATCTTTAGTGGATGCAGCGTGCATACGGATGTAGGAAATGTGGTCTCAAAAGCGATTAAGGATCACGGTAGGTGGTTTTATGCATGGCCAAAGGATCAAGTGGTTTTCGATGAAAAGGTACATAGATGCATGTGTTTTATAAACCTACATATATCATTCTTCATATTTAATTGATGTTTGATACCCGCTTTTGTTTCCTAAGGTAACACCACCAAGTACCATAAAGCGATTGGTGAGAACAGAGCGCACCTAAATTAAATATGAGCGCTACGTCTCTAGTCATACCATGCAAAGGAAGCTAAGAAGATCAAGAGTCGAAGTCGTTAAATTATTGAGAATATTATTATATACGACATTACAATTTTATATACAATCCAATTTTATTGTATTTGAATATATTTTAATATATTTTATATATTAGAATTTGTTTTGATATATATTGATTTCTTATATGTGACTAAAAGATTCATATAGTCACAATTATTAACACTTTTTGGTCACGGTTTGCTTAATTCGATGCGTGACTAAATGTTAGAAAGCGCCACACAAACATAAAATTAATGTGGCCATTGGATGAGCAATAGTCACACAAAACACACATTTCTTCACTTAAACCACCATATGGTCACACTTATTAACACTTTTGGCCACTTTATGCTTAATTTGTATGTGACTAAATACCCAAAAGAAACATGCTTTGTGTGACTAAATGTTAGAAAAGGCCACACAAACATAAAATTCATGTGGCCATTGGATGATCAATAGTCACACAAAACACACATTTCTTCACTTAAAACACCATATGGTCACACTTATTAACACTTTTAGCCACTTTATGGTTAATTGCATGTGACTAAATACCCAAAAGAAACATGCTGCGTGACTAAATGTTAGAAAAGGCCACACAAACATAAAATTCATGTGGCCATTGGATGAGCAATAGTCACACAAAAACACATTTCTTCATAAAAGACCATATGGTCACACTTATTAACACTTTTGGCCACTTTATGATTAATTGGATGTGACTAAATACCCAAAAAGCGTGCTTTGTGTGACTAAATGTTAGAAAAGGCCACACAAACATAAAATTCATGTGGCCATTGGATGATCAATAGTCACACAAAACACACATTTCTTCACTTGAAACACCATATGGTCACACTTATTAACACTTTTGGCCACTTTATGATTAATTGAATGTGACTAAATACCCAAAAGAAACATGCTTTGTGTGACTAAATGTTAGAAAAGGCCACACAAACATAAAATTCAAGTGGCCATTGGATGATCAATAGTCACACATTTCTTCACTTAAAACACCATATGGTCACACTTATTAACACTTTTAGCCACTTTATGGTTAATTGCATGTGACTAAATACCCAAAAGAAACATGCTTTGTGTGACTAAATGTTAGAAAAGGCCACACAAACATAAATTTCATGTGGCCATTGGATGAGCAATAGTCACACAAAACACACATTTCTTCACTTAAAACACCATATGGTCACACTTATTAACACTTTTGGCCACTTTATGATTAATTGGATGTGACTAAATAACCAAAAAAGCGTGCTTTGTGTGACTAAATGTTAGAAAAGGCCACACAAACATAAAATTCAAGTGGCCATTGGATGATGAATAGTCACTCAAAACACACATTTCTTCACTTAAAACACCATATGGTCACACTTATTAACACTTTTAGCCACTTTATGGTTAATTGTATGTGACTAAATACCCAAAACAAACATGATTTGTGTGACTAAATGTTAGAAAAGGCCACACACATAAAATTCATGTGGCCATTGGATGATCAATAGTCACAAAAGACACCTTTCTTCACTTGAAACACCATATGGTCACACTTATTAACACTTTTAGCCACTTTATGATTAATTGTATGTGACTAAATACCAAAACAAACATGCTTTGTGTGACTAAATGTTAGAAAAGGCCACACAAACATAAAATTCAAGTGGCCATTAGATGATCAATAGTCACACATAAGACATATTTCTTCACCTTAAACAACATATGGTCACACTTATTAACACTTTTGCCACTTTATGCTTAATTGTATGTGACTAAATACCCAAAACAAACATGCTTTGTGTGACTATCGATGTTTATGGTCACTAATACGGATTAATCCAACAAAATTTGTACCTAATTAGTCACACATGTTACGGTTTTGGTTACTCTTTTGCAATAGAGACTAAAAAAGTCAAACACGTGACCATAGGCTACCTATGGTCGTAGCGACCTTTAGTCACACACGGCGAAAAAACATGTGTGACTATATGTATATCGTCACATATTCGTGTGGCCAAATCCACTTTTTGTTCTAGTGTATAAAAGTTTAATGGTAGCACATATCGATTGTTACGAATCGAGAGTTGAGATTTGTGTTGTATATATCTAATTCATAAATTACTTGCTTGGATATTATGTTTTGGTCAATCGGTGGCCGGATGGCATAAAATATAACCATGTTTTGACCGTTATTTACGAGCGATTGCACAAATGATATTATACTTTTCAAGCCCAGTGACTAATGCAATCTCTAAATATAATAAGATTATAATTTTTGAAGTAATTGGTTATTAAGTTGAATTCTTACTAGTTTTGTTATTTCAAGATTGATAGAAATTGTACCGATCTGGGACTCTCAAGGTATAGTCGAGTTTCTTGAAGAGAAACATACGGAGGTTGTGTATCTACAATTGTACAAATGAAACATAATGATTAACCAAAGATAGATTATATGATATATCTATATCTTATATTTGACTAATAGTTTGTTAAAGTAGCAACTTACAATTAAGTTTAGACGACACCTTTTGGTGTCTTTGTATATGAGTTGAAACATGTTCGTGTTTGTTGCAATATATACTTTTGTTCAATCATTATGTTTCATTTGTACAATTGTAGATAGCCCAATAATATGCTCAATGGTGTAACAGCTTTGCGAGAGTCGGAGTGAATTTGCGACTTTTGTATGAACTTTTTTGCGACTTTATAGTTAAGAATGTGAAGAATTTCCACAAAATCCTCACTAAAAAAATGTGAAGAATTATGAATTCTCACATTTAGAAGCGTGAATAATCGTTTCAAAATCCTCACACTTGAAAGTGCGTAGAATTAAAAGTTCACACAATTAAATGTGTGAGGAATTGTTTCAAAATCATTAGAGTTAAAAGTGTATAGAATTAAAAGTTCACTCTAAGGTGTGATGAATTGTTTTAAAATATCACACTTGAAAGTATGAACAATTGTTTTAAAATCTTCACACTTGAAAGTGTGCAGTGAATTTTTTTAAAAATATTCACATTTAAAAGTGTAAAATTATTTGCTACAACCATATGGTTTACATACAATCTAAATGTGATGAACTTTTCAACTACACAAACTTTAAAGTGTGAAAATATTGTTTAATAAGTGTAAAAAGTTAACTTTTTTGTTGTAGTGAATGTTAACGCAATTGGTTTCACATGAACTAATTAGATTATTCGTGATCCAATTTTAAAGTGACCTTTAACCTTAACGTAATTGAAGAAATTAGTGTGTTAAAACTATGAACTCGTGAAGAATTATATCTTGGCGCATTAAAAATGCATATTTCTCAACCCGCGGGCTAAAGTTCTTGTGAAATAACAAAAGACAAGTTCTGCTTACACAAAAATCATCATAATAAAAGATATAAATCCATAACATAAAATATAATGTAGAATATGGGCAAAACATACTTCAAAGACATAGAAATTTAGAACTAAAGACGTCATGTCCAATAAATTCAATCACATTATACTTGCAGCATTTGGGATAATTGTCATCTGATGCTAGTTATTTTTGAGAGCTAGCACTTTTGGACAGTATCTTAAGAAGATTTATCTTGAGTGTTATCTAGAGTCACTGCCTTCCATTATGATATCCAGAACATTCAGAAGCATCCTCTGCACAATCTGTGGTCGTAGCCAATCCTCTTTTGATAAACGGCAGATTCCGGCTGGTAGTTATAACTGTTCTCGTTGTAGCCTCCATTACCATAAAAACCGTAATTATCATAGCCAACTGTTGTGCATGCGTTATTAGTTGGGGCCCAGATTTGTGTTTTTATTTGTTAAGGGCGCTTCTTTCTTTCTAACCAATTTGGATGGACATACTCCACCTTGAATATGCTCTACCTTTATATATTTACTAAATTTCTGCAAGCGCCTCAGAAATTGGGATCGAGAAGTGCAAACCAAAATATCTACCTTCCCATTCTCATCGACGAACCAACTGTTTGGTCCTTTTACCAACAATGAAATTGTTTGTTTAATCTTAGAGAACACAAAATATATAAAGTATAAACTGATAATATAGATCACAAAAGCATACCTTCAAAACTAGACATTATTTTGTCCAGAGCGGCGTAACCATAAAGCTTTTTATCTCTGTTGGTCACCTTCAAAGTAACATGCTGCGATAAGAGACAAAATATATTAGGAAATATGGTTCCACAGAGATGACGAAGTATTTACATTGGATGTTTCTAATAACCAGGAATTCAGGATGCTTTTCCACAATATTGGAATTTGATTCTCTTGAACTAGCTGTGACACATCCACTTGAAGCTGTGACACATCCGCTTGAGAAACGTGCGACCCCTTTGAGTCCCCTTTGAGAAACGTCGACCCCTTTGAGAAACGTGTGAGCCCTTTAGAAACCCCTTGAAACTCGTCATATCTTAGTAGCTGTCACTTCCTTCCCAAACAAGTCTCCTACAATTTCAACAAAATATACTCTTATCATATTCTGAAAAATATAACATTCCTAGTTGATTGGTAGAGTTCCTCATTAAGGCCTATAAGCTAGTTCTACACTTGAGATGTCCCAGCGATACAAATACTGCCATGGCCATATACACAAATATATACTTCACTTACTCAAGTTTACATAACCAAACAAGTTCATCAGTACATTTTTCTGCCACATATGTATAAAACTAATCATATTATACATAAACTATTAATACTTTAGAACTCTTAACAACTTTACGGAAGTCAATACGAATATAATACTCCGTAAGTGGTAATAAGGGAGTTGAGTTTTAACAAAGGCAGTAGGTCACGAGTTGCTTTCTTTTTATCAGTCGTTTAAAACTGTATATTTTGGCAAACTTATCATCAAAACATTTTACACCTTTGAATCTCTGTGAATAAGAGTAACTATCGTTCACACTGTGACAAGTGTTTTCGTAGTTTGAATTTGATATTTCCTCCATTGATTCACAACCTCTAGGTGTTGAACACGCTGGAAAATTTTGTAGAATGTAACTGTAACATTAATTTATATAATCAGTACTATATATGTGAAAGTGAGCGTGTCTTCTTAGTGTCTTCTTATTAATTAATTAACAAAAAAATTAGTGAAACATAAACCCTAATCAATACTAGCAGGGTACCCAGCGTTCTTGTGTGGTACCTCGAAATAAAATTTTCACCGGTGAATTATGTATTTTAGTTTATTATATTATTTTTGACAATAAATTTACGGATATCAAAATTTCATTTAGCCGTGCCGTTCGACTCGAGCCCGTTAGCCAGCCTTTGTTGGGCTCGAGCCCGTTGGCCCGTGCTGTTTGGGCTCAAGCCCATTTTGCCCGTTGCCGTTCGGACTTTAATATTGCATAATGTGCTATATTATTTGTATTAGTGAAATTTAATGCGCGTACCATGCGCGTTCTTGGCGACAGTCTGCGAAATAAAATTTTCAAGTGAATCATGTATTTTAGTTTATTATGTTCTTTTTGACAATAAATTTACGGATTCCAAGAATTTCGTTTAGCCCGTGCCCGTTCGGGCTCGAGCCCATTTGGCATGTTGCCCGTTCGGGCTTGAATATTATTTGTTTAATATTATTTGTATTAGTGACATTTAATGTAGGAATTGTATTTAATTTGGTTGTACAATATGCTTGATAATTTGTAGTATTTATTATGTTATGGGTGTTTTAATAACTGTAGTATTTGTGTTCATGTAGTGATCAAAAATAAAAACCATAAGAATCAATCAAAATACAACAATAGTGTCTTTTTAGAGTATTTATTACAATAAAAGTTGTAAAATAAAACAAAAGGACAGTTTTGAAAATTTCTTATATCATAAAAATTAGCTTCATCCTTTATTTTCTAATTAAGTTCATTTTTCCATATCACTATTCTCGTATCTCTCTCTCCATTCTCAGATCTAAAAAATCACCATCTTCATATATATCTCAAAATCTCCATTCTTAGATCTAGACACGATTTTTTCGGACGCGATTGTTTTTAGACGCGATTGCATCAGTAACAACTAACAATTATAACCATAGCCACCATCATTTTTCTTGTCTCGTTCGAATCAGACGCGATTTTTCTCAGATCCGGTCGCTAAGGAGACATTCGAACACTAGTACAAAAAAGGGATTTGGTCACGCATGGTCGAAATGGAACGACCGCACATTCGCATATTTGTGTGGTGAAGGTCTGAAAATTGACAACATGTACTAATTAGTCACACATGAAAATTTTAATTGTGTGACCATTAGAACATGTCGCCACACAATTAAACGTTGTGTGGCTAAAGGTATCTGGTGATTTTGTTTGGATCATTTAGCCACATATGAATTTGGAACGCGTGACAAATACAAGTAACCTTGATCGTTAGTCACATGAAGTAATTTTTGTGTGTCTAAATCATAGAGTCAAGTTTTGTCACACATTATTTAAGGGTGGTGATATGTTTTGCCAACTCTTTAGCCACGAAATTGGAACAAGTGACAAATGAAAAGTAAGGTTGAAGCATTAGTCGCGATATACATATAAGCGATGACAAATATATGTCACACACTTGAACACTTGTGACCAAAAGCCATATGGTCACACTAAATGTTTTGTCACACATTCGTTAAGTGTAGCCAAAATCCGTTACATATGTTCCGTAAGTTAATATGTGTGTTTAAAGTTTAGTTTGTGTTAGCTTGCAAAGCTAATCTATAAAGTCACATTGTTAAAAGAACAATGTAGTATGCTAATCAAAAGTATGTCCATGTGTTGAAGTATATATTAGTTTTGCAAAAGCGATTATAATGGTGAAATGGTCCGATTTGTATCATTACTTACCAAGCGACTCTGTCGTGACATATGCAAGGATGGCGGCGTAAAACAATCCCTTTCACTTTCATGCTCGAACATTCGTTCCATGCACATATGTGTTTCATACGCTCATCGAAATTGGAATTTAATAAAAGCGGTAATTAATAATTTAAAAGCTATTATATGGAAAGGTTTATTTTTAAAATAAAGTCATAGATTATGTCTACACTTTGATTAACATACCTTCATCTCGGGGTTTCTCATGAGCGGTCTTGTAAGATTGACTCCATCGTTGCACAAGTTGAGCGCATCATCGGTCCATTTTGACCAAATGGCATCGGGAAGCAGTATTGTTTAGGAGATTTGTGAAAACAACTCTTGTGCCGACAAGCGAGGTTTTCATCGTGAACCAATACATTCCATCCGTGCCCACCAAACTCATGCGCGTGTACATTTTCCTCGATATTTCAATTTGACGGTGAGTGATAGGCTGCTACAGGCGCGCCGACAACAAACGTCAAATTGGTTATTGTCGATATGGTCCGGAAATTGCAAGGAATGACCTACGTAATAGTTTAGTTTAAAGAAAACATTAGCGGGTCAAACAATTAAAATAATCCCCATTTTCAACAAACTTATACAATGTATTGATTAACATTTTTTCTTACGGAGGTTGTGCGGGATATTCATCCAGCGTAACGAGCACCTCGTTATACGTAACCTAGAAGAAGCGAGATCGTATCCGGGGCATTCGTGGCTGCATCGTTGTACCTGTTACATAATAACGATCTTCTTCACGGCGAATGAAATGGAATGTGGCCACATTGATGTATTGGCTTTGATCAATAAAAGCTTGCCACTCGGACCCTTGCAAAGTAATGCGACCACGAACCAATTTCGGTAAACCTTATGTTTGGTTCCCCTATTGTGGATTAGGTATATCCGGCGCTTCTTGGGGTGCAGTGTTTGATAAACAAAGCGGGAAGCATCTTAAATTTAAAAAGTAAGCACGTATATCAATTTGATGGTTACATCGATAAATTTATAACCTTAAGTAAGCATTTTAAGTACAACTTACGCAATGTCCTAATGTTTGTGCGGTTTGCCTCCACCAACAATTGGATGCTCATTCTATTTTAAAACCACAATCGTCTTAATGGTCAATAAGGTTATATCATATGCATAACATTCAACTAATACAAGTCTTAGATGATCAATACATCTTTATCATTAAGGTGTCAAACAAAATATGATTGAAGATGTACTACTACATATTTAACTATGTTTCAAAACCAATAATCATATAGTCCTTTTAGAGTAAAAATCGTATTTTTCGTTTATTCATCTTACCAATCGTTTGTTAAAATCTAGTAAGAAATCCATAATCTACCTAACATACCATACGCCATTGCTTCATCAATGTTTAAACCTAAGCTCGGATAATTAATTACATAAGGTGTAGTGCTTTACCAAATCATATAAAAGCTATACTAACCTAGATTAAACATATGTTTACAAGTTGTCTAATTAGCTATTTAACAAATAGGCGCTCGTTTTCACAATCACATATATCCTTGATTTTTTATTCAAATCATCCTATATTTACATGTCACACAATATTCTAAAGAATCAAATCGCATATAGTTCTAATAAAGCGGTTTGTTACTTTATGATCAAAGGATACTATATTCTTTAGGATATGTTAAACATTCTTGAAAAATTACCAAACATGCATTTGTATCCATCAACATATCGAAACATGCATATCAATCACTTTACATTTGCGGTTCATGGTTAAAAAACAAAAAGAAAAAAAAAAAAACAATGTGTAACATTACACGATGATCACGGTTGTTGTGTTGAAGAAGATAGACTTGAATATTTTGCTAAGACTATGTGATTAAGTGTAGCCGTAATATGTCACGGTTCTCAAAGCGCAATGATTACAATTAATTAAGGGAAGGATTTTTGTTTTATTTTTTAGCTTGTATTATGGGAGCATTGCATATATACCCACTAAAACTCAAAAGTTTCATATTTCTCCATAATACAATTTTTAATGCATGATGTACAATGCAACTTAAGCATGTTTTGGGTATATATGCAAATATGTAAATTTTACACAACAATTACGTACCAAAGCGGTACATTTGAAAAATCATAACTATTTTATGACCTAAACCCTTGATTAAATACATACAAAATATTTGGTAGAATCACCTTAAAAATTAAGTACCTTAACATACAAATAAATAATATTACATTAACATACACGATATCGTAACTTCTATAAATAAATACATATGTCGAATACAATATTGGTTAATCGAATATACAATGTAGCTATTGAATCCTTTGCGGTGCATCAACATTTGCAATGTTTTTGTACGATGTTTCCGTCCTTGAATGTCACGTTCTTTGTGATGATAAAAACACATGGAATCAAGTAACAAAAAAGTTATCGTTGTAATAAAGTATATAATTGTAGGTACTTTTAAATAAAAACATACTATTCAATAACTTAGCACTACCGGTATTAACTTAGCAGCGGTATTAACTTTGCTTGCCGGTATTAACTTCTTCCGCCCATTCTTATTCGATGTCAAATTCCAGCCCATTCTACTACGACTATATACGGATGCTTAACATCTTGAGCCAATCATGATTCATTGGGACGGGTGTATGATAGGGACCAATTATATATAGCTTCTACGAAACTATATATACGTGGCGCCAACGGACGCTTGACCACAATGAAACATGATTGACACGAAGAAATTTACCAACTTCATTAAAGTACAAGGTTGTGATAATATTATGCATATAAAATAAAGCGGTCACAAACATGCGACATAATCGTCTATACATTGCTATAAACCAGGTCAAGATATGGGCAATCTCAAGTTTAAAACTACCGTCATAATTGATCAAAGCGTTGATGGTCATGCTAAGCAACACGACCTCTATCAAAGTAAGACACCTATGTTATAAGCAAGCAAGTGGAGCGACTTAGTACTTTGGCGTCCACTCGAAATCCCATTGCCATGTCTATGAAATGGTGCAAAGATTGCACCAAATTCAATAACTTAGCACTACCGGTATTAACTTAGCAGCGGTATTAACTTTGCGCGGTATTAACTTCTTCGGCCCATTCTTATTCGATGTCAAATTCCGGCCCATTCTACTACGACTATATACGGATGCTTAACATCTTGAGCCAATCATGATTCATTGGGACGGGTGTATGATAGGGACCAATGATTATATATAGCTTCTACGAAACTATATATATACGTGGCATCAGCAGACGCTTGACCACAATGAAACATGATTGACACGAAGAAATTTACCAACTTCATTAAAGTACAAGGTTGTGATAATATTATGCATATAAAATAAAGCGGTCACAAACATGCGACATAATCGTCTATACATTGCTATAAACCGGTCAAGATATGGGCAATCTCAAGTTTAAAACTACCGTCATAATTGATCAAAGCGTTGATGGTCATGCTAAGCTTAACACGACCTCTATCAAAGTAAGACACCTATGTTATAAGCAAGCAAGTGGAGCGACTTAGTACTTTGGCGTCCACTCGAAATCCCATTGCCATGTCTATGAAATGGGCGCAAAGATTTGCACCAAACCTATTGCTATAGCGGTGACATAGGAATGGGTTTTCGAGGAAGCTCAAAGTACGAAAGGTGTCTGCGAATAAATAATTATCGATTCTACAAAAGTTAATTTTGAGAGATGAAAAGACAAAAAGCCTATCCGGTGATGAAAAGACTTTTAAGTGCAATGGTTAAAATTTTAATGTTGAAACTAGGGAATAAGATCTTGTATCTGAGCAACCCATCTACCATACGATCAAAAAAAAATTGACTCATTTTTGCACATAATAGTGAGGCTCGGATCTGTATAAATCAATAGTTTCAAAACATCGATATCACATCATTTGCATGATTTAATAAGATACTTGTCATCACGACCTCATACACTGCTGACACCTCATAATTATAGTTTTGCTAGATTGTTAAAAAAAAGTTAAGGAACAATATGATATAGTTGCGGATTCAAACGGAAGTTGAACATACCAATGTGGCCGCGTTACTTTGTAGATGTGTATGGAATTTCAACTTAGTGAACCCTTCTGAATCCCCCTACAGTACCTTTTGTCGTTTCAACTCCCTTTGTGCAAAGGCCTGCACCAGGCGATTTGCTAGATTGTTGAACAAAATAGAGTTTATACATGCAAAGGAAATGGTCAAAAAAGTTAAATGTCAATATGTTATAAGCAAGCAAGTGGAGACAGCTTAGTACTTTGAACGTCCACTTGAAATCCCATTGCCATGTCTACGAAATGGCTGCAAAGATTGCACCAAACTGTTGCTATGGCGGTGACATAGGAATGGGTTTTCGAGGAAGCTCAAAGTACCAAGTGTAAATAATTATCGATTCTACGAAAGTGTATGTGTTGAATGGGATAATGAAGGGTGTGGCTGCCATGAACAATACACACTATATCATTATCGCAATCAACACACCTCATAAAAAAAACACAATCAAACCCTTTACGAGATCCCTACTTGGTCCTTTTGTCGTTTCAACTCCTTTGTGCAATTGCACGCACCGGGCAAATCGCTGGGTGTTGAAAAACAAAAGGGCGATATAAACTCGAAAGGGTTGATGTATTAAATCATAAAAAGTGTTTTCCTAAAAAGAAGCATAGTTAACCCTTACGATTCCCCATACATTAACATTTAACTATGCTTTTATATTTACTAAGCGCATACCTTATTGACTATTATGCGATCACAACAACAACAACAACAAACAAAAGGCAATAGCGTGGTGCGAAAGGATAGAGAAAGAATACGGCGAAACCAAAAGGCAATAGCGTAGTAAAAAAAGCAAGCAAACAAGCAAGCAGGGCATACGGAAAAAGAAACACGCGCTGGCGGGCCGTAAATCGCCAATAGCAAAGCGCGCGGACATAAAACCAAAAGCCGGGCACACCAAAAGCGAGGCCAACCTAAGGGGCAACAACGAACAGCGCAAACCACGCGCGGGGCCTAAGACTACGGCAAAACAAAACACGCAAGGAGGCAAAGGGACACCTACCCGCAAATCTCATTCTTGGCGTCTACTAATCTCATTCTTCGTGTCTCATTCTTGGCGTACCCATCGCATGTATAACACGTGTCGTTATTACCTCAACTAATGATCCATAAATCATCAAACAACTACTTTTCCTATGCAAATGACTAATACCACGACTAACATCCTAAACTAACATAACACAATATCATCTATAAATCAATAAACATCCTAAACTAACAAACTAGCATTAAATTATAACATTTATACGAGATATTAGGCTCGATAGGAAGAGAATCAAGCCCTTTATAATAGCCCTCAAGAGTATTTCATTGACTAACATTTATTTTCATTGATTTTGCGTTTGATTGAAAACCCTAAATCGCTATTAATTATAATCTAGCGTGTGTTTTGACCGAGTGTAGAGAGATAAATGTGTGAAATCTTGAAAGTCAAACACACTACTTGACCATTTTCTAATAAAAGTAAATAAATAAATAAAACTAACTTATTTCTTCAAGTTAATAAAGCATTAAAACTAAAATTAACCATTGTCTTGATCATTGATCATTTACATATAATTACTTATATAAACAAAGTAGCGATTAATAGCAAGCATCCATACAACCATCAACTATACATCATCAAAACACAAAAAAACTTCCAAAGCTTCCTATGCTCCATCTTGGACTCATCGACTTCATCCAAATCTTCCAAGAACTCCTCCTTCTCAAGCGAGACTCCGGCGACATAGCACCAAAAGGCGAGCCGACAAATCAATCTTCCTTGATCCTTCAATTGTATCTCACGAAGGGCATACTCACCGATTCTTTATGACATTAAACGAGTAAACAAACTACCGACCTCATCGATTATACATTCTTTTTGTATGATTTCCCTCGAATCTTGCTCTCTTCTCCCACCCGCTCGATCAACTTTTCTCCTCTGCTATGTCTTGCAATATCAACAACACAAGAAAGCATCGTTGAGCTTGCGGATTCGATGGCGGCTTTCATTTCATCGATATTAGGTGTGGAAGACATTTTGTGTGTTTAGGGTAAAATGATTGATAGTTGTGTGTTTAGGGTAAAATTATTGATAGTGTGTTGATTTTATGGTTAGGTAAGTATACATAATTACAATGTACCTCACAATTTGCACAAATAATCACAAAAAACACTTAAGAGGCATCGGAAAATTTATTTTGGGTATTCTGTAGCCCTTCATATTCTTCCATGCATAAATGTGATATGCAATAGTTCAAGAAAAAGAAAAGAAAAAGTGATATCGGGAGGGTATTTAGGAAGATATCTAATATTGCAATTTAAACCCTTCATTTTCATTGGATCTAAACCGGCCCTATATAGTAGGGGTGTTCACGAGTGTTCGGCTCGATTCGTTTAGAATTTTAACTATCGATCACAGGCGGGTAGTTCATTCTACTATCAAAACCGAACCGTACTAGGCGGGTAACGGACATGCGGGTATCTGAAATGGCGGTTACCCGCGGTTGGTCCTGATTAACCATTCAAAAAATTAATCGAATCGAATCGGGCGAACAATAACATAAATTATAACGTAATATGTCATTTTAGTAAAATTAAATAACACTAAAGATATTAGAATAATAGTAATGTTGTTGTGTCATAATAGCAACATTCAAATTACCATATCTAACAAAATAAGTAATACTACTTATTTGGCGTTTATAGATTACGATCACATTAATGATATGTAATCCATGGGCGTTAGTAAATGATCAAATTAGATAAGTAAAAATGCATTATGAACCGTGATAAGCGGGTTTTCGGTTCGGGTTTCTCGATTTGATTTCTTGATTATCGGTTTTAGCGGTTATCGGTTTGCTCAAATTCTTAAAATTTATGTCAAGCGCAATACATCGACCAAAATCAAAGTTAGTCATCTTTACAATGTAGCACATTGACAAAAATCAAAGTTAGTCATCACTACAACTTTGGCAAACAATGAATCGGTTGTTATTAATTTGCGAACCTTGCAAATTTGCATAACAAAACCAGCGTAAACATTACCCGACAAGGTTACAACAACATTACGCAACAAAATTGCGACACAATAGGATCTTGACACATGATAACATCAATTGCAATACCTTACATGTAACTACTTGCATACAATATTACGTAAATTGCTTACACAATAGGATGCTCACATATGTTTAGCCATACTATATGAGTTAGGGGTTGTTTACCTTTTGAAAACTTTTTCGCCCGTGTATACGTTTATACACACATTCATACGTTTATACGTTTTTTGCATTTTAATCGTTTTAAATGCGTCTTTGTCCCCTATAATCTGTTTTTATCGTTTCGGTTTTGTTTCAGTTTTTCGTCCGTGTTTACGTTTCGCTAGTTTTTCATGTTTAGTCCGTTTGAATAAGTTTTAGTCATTTTACATACTAACGTACATTTCAAACGTTTCATACATTTTCATATGTTTTACATATGTTTTCGTCCGTTTTTCGTCCGATTTACCCGTTCTCATCCGTTTTACCCATTTCGTATGTTTATAAGAATTTTCAACCGTTTTCAAAGGTTTTCTTACACTTTTACAGTTAAATGCGTTTATACAAGTTTTAAATACATTTTAATACGTTTTGGTCCGTTTTCTTACGTCTTTGTCCCTTTTAATCGGTTTTATCGTTCCGTTTGTGTTTCTGAGGTTTTCGTCCGTGTTTGCGTTTAGCTAGTTTTTCATCTTTTAGGCCGTTTGTATAACTTTTACACATTCGGCCGATTGCATGTGTTTTGCGTTTCGTCCCATTACCCGTTTTCATTCGTTTTACCCATTTCGTATGTTTTAAAATTTTCAACCGTTTTCAAAGGTTTTCTTACACTTTACAGTTCGTAAGTTCTAAACACGTTTTCTTGTTTTAATACGTTATGGTCCGTTTTCTTACGTTTATACGTTTTTATGCATTTTAATACGTTTTAAATGCGTCTTTGTCCCCTTTAATATGTTTTATCGTTTCGGTTTTGTTTACGTTTTTCGTCCGTGTTTACGTTTCGCTAGTTTTTCATGTTTCCGTCCGTTTGAATAAGTTTTAGTCATTTTACATACTAACGTACATTTCAAGCGTTTCATATTTTCATATGTTTTACATATGTTTTCGTCCGTTTTTCGTCCGATTTACCCGTTCTCATCCGTTTTACCCATTTCGTATGTTTATAAGAATTTTCAACCGTTTTCAAAGGTTTTCTTACACTTTACAGTTAAATGCGTTTATACAAGTTTTAAATACATTTTAATACGTTTTGGTCCGTTTTCTTACGTCTTTGTCCCTTTTAATCGGTTTTATCGTTCCGTTTGTGTTCTGAGGTTTTCGTCCGTGTTTGCGTTTAGCTAGTTTTTCATCTTTTAGGCGTTTGTATAACTTTTTACACATTGACCGATTGCATCTGTTTTGCGTTTTCGTCCCATTTACCCGTTTTCATTCGTTTTACCCATTTCGTATGTTTTAAGAATTTTCAACCGTTTTCAAGGTTTTCTTACACTTTTACAGTTCGTAAGTTCTAAACACGTTTTCTTGTTTTAATACGTTATGGTCCGTTTTCTTACGTTTATACACGTTTTTGCATTTTAATCGTTTTCGTCGTCTTTGTCCCTTTAATCTGTTTTTATCCATTTTCGGTTTAAAACCATATGTGTCGACCCAATAATCAAGCTTAATTTGAATTGACCCAATAGCGAACTTAATTCATAATCGGTTTCGGTTCGCTTTGGTTTAATTATAGTTCGGTTCGTTTCGGTTTCGTATTGACAAAATAAAAATATAGCATTTTATGAAACAAAACCCGATAACGAGCGGATCAACACCCTAATTTATAGTCATAGTTTAAAGAAGGAGGACTTAGTTTGCCGTTTTAAACATTAGGTCATAGAGTTGGTGGATCTTAGGGATGACGGGGAGGCTGCGAGGTCTAAGGCTGCGGGGTTGAATGATCTCATTACTCGATCTTAGGAGGAAATCGATACCAAGGAAGAACAAATTCAGGCGATGAATGGTTGAAGGGTTTCGCTATGGAATGGGATGTTTTCTTTGCTCTAGTGTCATCTGTTTATGTCTAATGTCTAATGTCTAATGTCTTGGTTTAAAGGGATGGTATGTAGATATATTAACAATGGAATATGTATGGATCTTTTGATGGTTTATCCATACGAATGCTAATATTATGTTTGTTAAAATATGTAATGTGTTTGCTAGTTTGTTTCATCTTTTTTTTCATGTTGTTTTGAATTTAGGAATTGGTTGTGGTGTTAAAGTTCATATTCGCACTAGTATAATGTATTATTGTAGGATTAGGATGTTCAATTTTTAGATTGTTGTCAATTTTTTATGGTGATTATGAAGTTTAGAGCTGGGCGTTTGTTCATGACAATTATTTTGATTGAACCACTATATTGGGTGTTTTGTTGTTGTTTACGCTTTAAGTTAATTGCATTTACATGTTTTCTTGATTTTTTAACTACTTGAGGATGTTAGAGCTTATCTAATTGCTTATAAATAGCTTATTTATAGCCTTAAAGTAAGGTCTTAGAACATTTGATGTATCAATGTTCTTGGTTTGATTTGCCTATTTTGTGCTTAATTGTTTATCTGGGCCTTATTAGTTATAGTTGTAATTAGTTGCTTTAAGTCCATTTTAGCTTTTGATTGTTCATTTGTATCGCCATGTGGTGATTTTAGTGTATCTATGATTATATGTGTTTTGACACAATTTGGTTTGAAGTAATATGAGTGTTTGGGATGTGGGTAAGCACCATTTACATCGGGGTGTTTTGGTTTAAAAATTGTTTGATTTGGAGCCACATTTTAAAATTATCAAATTTGGAGCCAAATTTTAGCCAAAATTTTAAAATTACTTTGGAAATTATGGTTTCCTTAATTGAAAAGCGCCCATCATTAGCCTATTTTACTCCAATAAATCGACCTTCAAGCAAAACAACGAACTTCAATTTTACACCATTATTTACCAATTAAGTTTACTAATTTTCTTTAACACATTACTTGACGAATCATGTCAACGCAAATCACTTATCCGGATGATTTGGTTTATTACGATCGTGAAATTGAAAACACTTTAGAATATGAATCGAGGCGTATTCGGATGAGGGTGAGGATCTTGAAACAACCATTCAAATCGAATGTTGTTAAGAGGGCATAACTAGGTTAGCTAAGTTTCGCAGGAATATGGAAAAGCAGACGGAATAAAGGTCGGTGTAACCTTGATGCCTTTGGATAGGTTATCGAGGAAAAAGCGAGCATTGTTTTCAAGTTTTTGGGTGATTTGGTTCGTGAGCATATAGGTGTCGAGTTCTAACACGGAGGAAGGTTGATTCGAAGCAAGAGATAAAATGTGGGATGAAATCACGGTACACATATACTTTTTAACTAGTAGTGGCTTGGGCATCGTAGATACAAGGTGTTAAAAGTTTATCTCTGCATTTACGGTATGTGCAACTAATTAACAACAATTTCTTAATCTTTGCGCGATATTTTGATGTTGACTTGACGGTCGAAAGGCGATAATGAATCGTCTTGGTCAACTTCTAAGGAATTTCGAATGAAATTGATACAAAACTACATATTATGACCAAAATACCCTTTCAAAACTAAATGAAGTCCGGCAAAGTATAGTGCAATTATAAAAGCCGAAGATTGGGTTAATTTTGTAAACTACTACGACCAATGAGGAATACAAGGTGTTAATTATTCATTTTATTCAAGTTCAAATATCTTTCACCTTTTCATATGTTTCCATATGTATTAGTTGTATACTATCGACATTACTACATCTAAGCGTATGATTTTGTGTTGCAAGGTGAGATCGACAAAAGCTAAAGTGTCGCGTTCCAAGTCATTTATGATCATACAATGGGACGAGGTGGATACGCCCGTGTGATAGAAAAAATGGTAACGATAAACATTTGCACATTTACATTTGCATTTAATAGCATCATAGTTTCGTTTATATTCGTTTATCTTACATTTGTATGTATTTGATGTGTATAAGATCGAGTAAAGAAATTGAACGGATGAAGAACCACCGCGTGATGCTGCTGTGGTTGAAAGGAAGGGTGAAAAAGGCGGAGAATATCACGATGAAGATATCGGATCGGTGGGAGAAAAATTTGTAAGTTTGTTGCAAATTTTATTATTATGTTTGTTTAGTTATAAGTTAATCACGCTCTTGTATTACTTAAAGCGTAGTTATAAGTTAATCGGTAGTGTTTTAGTTAATACTTTTAGTTAATCTTGCTCTTGTATTACTTAAAGCTATTATTTATAAGTTAATACGGTAGTGTTTTAGTTAATACTTTTAGTTACAAGTTAATCTTGGTAGAATTAAATAACCTATTTCCCATATTGTGTGTGCGAGAAAAGCGGACGACAAGATCAAACAAGGAATCTTGAAGCTTGATCATGCGCGATGCCATAGCGGTTGTATTAGGTAAGGAAAAGGGAGGATATGCGAGAGAGGTGGGAGGTGGAGTAACCTACAAGAGGTATTTTGATGCGCCTCGAATCGGACAAGCATCGATGAAAGAGTGGTGTTACTTCAAAGTGAACTTGCGATGAGGCGTAGCGTCAAGAAAAAGAGCGTGTCTGAGTTTGATGAAACAATTGGGCTGCACAAAGGCGATTCGATCAACTTCAACTCCATTGTGAAGCGAAGTAAGACATAAGAAAGTAACATTCCATCTTTTTTACCCTTTTAAATCTTGCTTGATCTTCTTAAACAATTTATATTTCGGTGTCTCGGTGAACATTAATCTTTTAAATAGCGGTCTTGATGAGGATCGGAACACGTGTTCTTTGGGCGTGAGAAAGTTGCGAGCATTAAAAGTCTAATGGACTTGCAACTTTGGAAAAGGAAATTCAAATAAGTGTAAGTAATAAATCACCCCACAGGATTTTGAATTCTACATACATTATTTATTTACCGTGTATTATACATATAGGAAGCTGTTAAATCATCGCACCTAAGAAATCAACTAGATCAAAAGGAAAGGATTCTTCACGTCAACTTTACGGATCACAAGAGCGAGTCTCCATTAACGATACTACCACAAGTATGTATTTAAACATTTTCATATGTTCTTTAGTTTAATTAAAATTAATTCTTGATACATATATACATGCAACAAATTATCTTTTAGGTAATTAAGTGCGGTGTGGCATAAAGAAATCAACTATTATTGCGGAGGTGCAGTGTACAAAGCGATGGAAAACAAATGCTTCATGAGACCACTCCCGAAGGATTGCTCTGAGTATCTATTGAAAAATCTTTAGTGGATGCGCGTGCATACGGATGTAGGAAATGTGGTCTCAAAGCAGTTAAGGATGCGATAGGTGGTTTTATGCATGGCCAAAGGATCAAGTGGTTTCGATGAAAAGGTACATAGATGCATGTGTTTTATAAACCTACATATATCATTCTTCATATTTAATTTAGTGTTTGATACCCGGCTTTTGTTTCCTCGGTAACACCACCAAGTACCATAAAGCGATTGGTGAGAACGAGCGCACCTAAATTAAATATGAGCGCTCGTCTCTAGTCATACCATGCAAAGGAAGCTAAGAAGATCAAGAGTCGAAGTCGTTAAATTATTGAGAATATTATTATATACGACATTACAATTTTATATACATTCCAATTTTATTGTATTTGAATATATTTTGAATATATTTTTATATATTATAATTTGTTTTGATATATATTGATTTCTTATATGTGACTAAAAGATTCATATAGTCACAATTATTAACACTTTTGGTCACGGTTTGCTTAATTCGATGCGTGACTAAATGTTAGAAAGCGCCACACAAACATAAAATTAATGTGGCCATTGGATGAGCAATAGTCACACAAAACACACATTTCTTCACTTAAACCACCATATGGTCACACTTATTAACACTTTTGGCCACTTTATGCTTAATTTGTATGTGACTAAATACCCAAAAGAAACATGCTTTGTGTGACTAAATGTTAGAAAAGGCCACACAAACATAAAATTAATGTGGCCATTGGATGAGCAATAGTCACACAAAACACACATTTCTTCACTTAAACCACCATATGGTCACACTTATTAACACTTTTAGCCACTTTATGGTTAATTGCATGTGACTAAATACCCAAAAGAAACATGCTGCGTGACTAAATGTTAGAAAAGGCCACACAAACATAAAATTCATGTGGCCATTGGATGAGCAATAGTCACACAAAACACACATTTCTTCACTTAAAAGACCATATGGTCACACTTATTAACACTTTTGGCCACTTTATGATTAATTGGATGTGACTAAATACCCAAAAAAGCGTGCTTTGTGTGACTAAATGTTAGAAAAGGCCACACAAACATAAATTTCATGTGGCCATTGGATGAGCAATAGTCACACAAAACACACATTTCTTCACTTAAAACACCATATGGTCACACTTATTAACACTTTTGGCCACTTTATGATTAATTGGATGTGACTAAATACCAAAAAGCGTGCTTTGTGTGACTAAATGTTAGAAAAGGCCACACAAACATAAAATTCAAGTGGCCATTGGATGATCAATAGTCACACAAAACACACATTTCTTCACTTAAAACACCATATGGTCACACTTATTAACACTTTTAGCCACTTTATGGTTAATTGTATGTGACTAAATACCCAAAACAAACATGATTTGTGTGACTAAATGTTAGAAAAGGCCACACACATAAAATTCATGTGGCCATTGGATGATCAATAGTCACACAAAAGACACCTTTCTTCACTTGAAACACCATATGGTCACACTTATTAACACTTTTAGCCACTTTATGATTAATTGTATGTGACTAAATACCCAAAACAAACATGCTTTGTGTGACTAAATGTTAGAAAAGGCCACACACATAAAATTCATGTGGCCATTGGATGATCAATAGTCACACAAAAACACCTTTCTTCACTTGAAACACCATATGGTCACACTTATTAACACTTTTAGCCACTTTATGATTAATTGTATGTGACTAAATACCCAAAACAAACATGCTTTGTGTGACTAAATGTTAGAAAAGGCCACACAAACATAAAATTCAAGTGGCCATTAGATGATCAATAGTCACACATAAGACATATTTCTTCACCTTAAACAACATATGGTCACACTTATTAACACTTTTGCCACTTTATGCTTAATTGTATGTGACTAAATACCCAAAACAAACATGCTGCGTGACTATCTGATGTTTATGGTCACGAATACGGATTAATCCTACAAAATTTGTACCTAATTAGTCACACATGTTACGGTTTTGGTTACTCTTTTGCAATAGAGACTAAAAAAGTCAAACACGTGACCATAGAGTACCTATGGTCGCGGCACCTTTAGTCACACGGCGAAAAATCATGTGTGACTATATGTATATCGTCGCACATATTCGATGTGGCCAAATCCACTTTTGTTCTAGTGAAGCAAGACGACCCATTACCCATCATATACTAATAATTAAGTCTATATGTTTATGAAAAGTTTATATAGAGAAAAACTAATTTGTTTTCTATTGCTGCTTTCTAAACCTAATAGGCAATTTGCAAATATAACCATTGGCATGTTGTCTGCTCGGCTTGAATATTATTTGTTTAATATTATTTGTATTAGTGACATTTAATGTGGGAATTGTATTTAATTTGGTTGTAATATGCTTGATAATTTGTAGTATTTATTATGTTATGGGTGTTTTAATAAGCGTATTATTTGTGTTCGTGTAGTGATCAAAAATAAAAACCATAAGAATCAATCAAATACAACAATAGTGTCTTTTTAGAGTATTTATTACAATAAAAGTTGTAAAATAAAACAAAGGACGGAGTTTGAAAATTTTATATCATAAAATTAGCTTCATCCTTTATTTTCTAATTAAGTTCATTTTCCATATCACTGTCAGTATCTCTCTCTCATTCTCGGATCTAAAAATCACATCTTCATATATATCTCAAAATCTCCATTCTTAGATCTGAACACGATTTTTGAGACGCGATTGTTTTTAGACGCGATTGCATCAAGTAACTAACAATTATAACCATAGCCACCATCATTTTTCTTGTCGTTCGAATCGGACGCGATTTTTCTCGATCAGTCGCTAAGGAGACATTCGAACACTAGTACAAAAAGTTTGGTCACGCATAGTTTAAATGGAACAACCACTGTTCGCATATTTGTGTGGTCAAGGCACGTAATTGACAACATGTACTAATTAGTCACACATGAAAATTTTAATTGTGTGACCATTAGAACATGTCGCCCCACAATTAAGCGTTGTGTGGCTAAAGGTATCTGGTGATTTTGTTTGATCATTTAGCCACATATGAATTTGAGCAGTGACAATCTGAAGTAACCTTGATGCGTTAGTCACGAAGTAATTTTTTGTGTCTCATAGAGTCAAGTTTTGCACATTATTTAAGGGTGAGCGATATGTTTTGCCAACTCTTTAGCCATAGAAATTGGAACAAGTGACAAATGAAAGTAAGGTTGAAGCATTAGTTGATATACATATAAAATGACAAATATATGTCACGCACTTGAACACCTGACACCAAAACATATATGGTTACACTAAATGTTTTGTCACACATCTGCTAAGTGGCCAAATCCGGTACATATGTTCAATAAGTTAATATGTGTGTTTAAAGTTTAGTTTGTGTTAGCTTGACTAATCTATAAAGTCACATTTGCTACTAACACGTGACCAAATGCCATATGGTCACCTAACGTTTTGTCACATATTATTCAAGTGTAGCAATCCGATTACATATGGTCACGTAACAATATGTGGCCATTGGATGATGAATAGTCCTTGAAATACACGTTTCCTCACTGAAACACCATGGTCACACTTATTAAACGTTTATGCTGTGACTAAATACTTAATTGGATGATAAATGATATGGACTGGATGCCATGCTTTGGTGGTGTGCCGGTAATCTGTGCCCGCGACAGTGGATGTTGGGAGGCATTTGAACAGTTGAACCATTTGTTTGGTTTCTCATTGAACATTTTATGGTATGCATTAGTTCTTCTTCTAGTGCCTATCGACTGTGGTGTTGTTGATTCACGTTCCTCAAAATCCATGTCTTCCCGATTATCGACAATCGTTATGGGTACTTCAACGTATGATTTAAACCCGTAAACTTCTGTGGTAACTGTTCTGCCATTAAAAAAGAACAATGTAGTATGCTAATCAAAGTATGTCCATGTGTTGAAGTATATATTAGTTTTGCAATGATTATAATGGTAGAAATGGTTAAATTTGTATCATTACTTATAAGCGACTCACAATAGTGACATATGTCAAAGGATGGTGATAAAAACAATCCGCACAACCTTTCATGCTACGAACATTCGTTCCATGCATATGTGTTTCATTCATCATGCAAATTTGGAATTTAATAAAAGCGGTAAATTAATAATTTAAAGCGTATATGGAAGGTTTGTTTTAAATAAAGTCATAGATTATGTACACACTTTGATTAACATACAACCGTCTACGGGTTTCTCATGAGCGGTCTTGTAAGATTCGGCTCCATCGTTGCACAAGTTCGAGCATCATCGGTCCATTTTGACAAATGGCATCGAAGCATGTATTGTTTAGGAGATTTGTGCAAAACAACTCTTGTGCCGACAAACGGGTTTTCATAAGTGAACTGATACATTCCATCAGATGCCCGCCCAAACTTCGTGCGATGTCTGTTTTTCCTCCGATTATTTCAATTTGGTGGTGATAATTTTCTGAGCGCGACAACAAAACGTCAAATTGGTTATTGTCGGTATGGTCCCAGAGTACAGGAATGACCTACGTAATAGTTTGGTTTAAAGACATTAGCGGTCAAACAATTAAAATAATCCCCATTTTCAACAAACTTATACATGTATGATTAACATTTTTCTTACGAAGTTGTGCGGGATATTCATCAACGTAACTTGAGCACCCTCACGTTATGCAACCTGAAAAGGCGAGATCGTATCCGGGCATTCGTGGCTGCATCGTTTGTCTGTTACATATGTGATCTTAACTACAGCGAATGAAATGGAATGTGGCCGTTGATGTATTGGCTGATCGATAAAAGCTTGCCACTGGGACCCTTGCAAAGTAATCGACCACGAACCAATTTCCGGTAAACCTTATGTTTGGTTTCCCCTATTGTGATTAGGTATATCCGCGCTTTGCAGAATACGGTGTTTGATAAACAAAGCGGGAAGCATCTTAAATTTAAAAAGTAACGCATATATCAATTTGATGGTTACATCGATAAATTTATAACCTTAAGTAAGCATTTAAAGTACAACTTACGCAATGTCCTAATGTTTGTGCGGTTTGCCTCCACCACAATTGGATGCTCATTCTATTTTAAAACCACAATCGTCTTAATGGTCGATAAGGTTATATCATATGCATAACATTCAACTAATACAAGTCTTAGATGATCAATACATCTTTATCATTAAGGTGTCAAACAAAATATGATTGAAGATGTACTACTATATTTAACTATGTTTCAAAACCAATAATCATATAGTCCTTTTAGAGTAAAAATACATATTTTTTCGTTTATTCATCTTAATCGTTTGTTAAAATCTAGTAAAAATCCATAATCTACCTAACATACCATACTTTGCTTCATCCATGTTTAAACCTAAGCTCGATAATTAATTACATAAGGTGTAGTGCTTTACCAAATCATATAAGCTATACTAACCTAGATTAAACATATGTTTACAAGTTGTCTAATTAGCTATTTAACAAATATATTTCTCGTTTTCCATCCACATATATCCTTGATTTTTTATTCAAATCATCCTATATTTACATGTCACACAATATTCTAAAGAATCAATCGCATATAGTTCTAATAAAGCAATTGTTACTTTATGATCAAAGGATACTATATTCTTTAGGATATGTTAAACATTAAAAATTACCAAACATGCATTTGTATCCATCAACATATCGAAACATGCATATCAATCACTTTACATTTGCGGTTCATGGTTAAAAACAAAGAAAAAAAAAAAAAAAACAATGTGTAACATTACACATGATCGG
The DNA here is from genome assembly GCA_022545495.1 of Chrysanthemum lavandulifolium. Lineage (NCBI taxonomy): Eukaryota > Viridiplantae > Streptophyta > Magnoliopsida > Asterales > Asteraceae > Chrysanthemum > Chrysanthemum lavandulifolium. The sequence continues at coordinate 67,917,693 of CM040246.1, forward strand.
TTGTTGTGTTGAAGAAGATAGACTTGAATATTTTGCTAAGACTATGTGATTAAGTGTACCGTAATATGTCACAGTTCTCAGCGCAATGATTACAATTAATTAAGGGAAGGATTTTTGTTTTATTTTTTGGCTTGTATTATAGGAGCATTGCATATATACCCACTAAAACTCAAAAGTTTCATATTTCTCCATAATACAATTTTTTAATGCATGATGTACAATGCAACTTAAGCATGTTTTGGGTATATATGCAAATATGTAAATTTTACACAACAATTACATTATAACGGTACATTTGAAAAGTCATAACTATTTTATGACCTAAACCCTTGATTAAATACATACAAAATATTTGGTAGAATCACCTTAAAAATTAAGTACCTTAACATACAAATAAATAATATTACATTAACATATATAAATAACCTACAAATAAATACATATATCGAATACAATATTGGTTAATCAATATACAATGTAGCTATTGAATCACTGCGAAGCATCAACATTTGCAATGTTTTGTATGATGTTTCCGTCCTTGAATGTCACGTTCATGTGATGATAAAAACGTGGAATCCAAGTAACAAAAAGTTATACGTTGTAATAAAGTATATAATTGTAGGTACTTTTAAATAAGAAACATACTATAATACTTTTCTGGTATTAACTTGCTTGTGGTATTAACTTAACGCGCCATGTTAACTTCTTCCGCCCATTCTTATTCGATGTCAAATTCCAGCCCATTCTACTACGACTATATACACGGATGCTTAACATCTTGAGCCAATCATGATTCATTGGGACGGGTGTATGATAGGGACCAATGATTATATATACTTCTGAAAACTATATATACGTGACGCCAACGGACATGACCACAATGAAACATGATTGACTGAAGAAATTTACCTTCATTAAAGTACAAGGTTGTGATAATATTATGCATATAAAATAAAAGCGGTCACAAACATGCGACATAATCGATCTATACATTGCTATAAACCGAGTCAAGATATGGGCAATCTCAAGTTTAAAACTACCCGTCATAATTGATCAAAGCGTTGATGGTCATGCTAAGCTTACGGCCTCTATCAAAGTAAGACACCTATGTTATAAGCAAGCAGTGGAGCGACTTAGTACTTTGAATCCGCTCGAAATCCCATTGCATGTCTATGAAATGGTGGGATTTGCACCAAATTCAATAACTTAGCACTACCGGTATTAACTTAGCAGCAGTAACTTATGCCGATATTAACTTCTTCGGCCCATTCTTATTCGATGTCAAATTCCAGCCTTCTACTACGACTATATACGGATGCTTAACATCTTGAGCGATCATGATTCATTGGGACGGGTGTATGATAGGGACCAATGATTATATATAGCTTCTGCGAAACTATATATACACGTAGCAACGGACGCCCGACCACAATGAAACATGATTGACTGAAGAAATTTACCAACTTCATTAAAGTACAAGGTTGTGATAATATTATGCATATAAAATAAAGCGGTCACAAACATGCGACATAATCGTCTATACATTGCTATAAACCGGTCAAGATATGGGCAATCTCAAGTTTAAAACTACCGTCATAATTGATCAAAGCGTTGATGGTCATGCTAAAGCTTAACACGCCTCTATCAAAGTAAGACACCTATGTTATAAGCAAGCAAGTGAGCGACTTAGTACTTTGCGTCCTCGAAATCCCATTGCCATGTCTGAAATGGGCGCAAAGTTGCACCAAACCTATTGCTATGGCGGTGACATAGGAATGGGTTTTCGAAGCTCAAATCGAAAAATGTGAATAAATAATTATCGATTCTACAAAAGTTAATTTTACGAGATGAAAAAAGCCTATCCGGCGATGAAAAGACTTTTAAGTGCAATGGTTAAATTTTAATGTTGAAACTAGGGAATAAGATCTTGTATACAGGCAACCCATCTACCATGATCAAAAAAATTGACTCATTTTTGCACATAATAGTGAGGCTGGTCTGTATAAATCAATAGTTTCAAAACATCGATACATCATTTGCATGATTTAATAAGATACTTGTCATCACGCCTCATACACTTGACACCTCATAATTATAGTTTTGCTAGATTGTTAAAAAAAGTTAAGGAACAATATGATATAGTTGCAGTTCAAGCGGAAGTTGAACATACCAATGTGGCGCGTTACTTTGTAGAGTGTATGGAATTTCAACAGTGAACCATACGAATCCCCTACGGTACCTTTTGTCGTTTCAACTCCTTTGTGCAAGGCTGCACGAGCGATTTGTGATTGTTGAACAAAATAGAGTTTATACATGCAAAGGAAATGGTCAAAAGTTAAATGTCAATATGTTATAAGCAAGCAAGTGGAGCGACTTAGTACTTTGAGCGTCCGGAAATCCATTGCCATGTCTGAAATGTCGCAAAGATTTACCAAACACTTGCTGGCGGTGACATAGGAATGGGTTTCGAAAGCTCAAAGTACCAAGTGTAAATAATTATCGATTCTACGAAAGTGTATGTGTGAATGGGATAATGAAGGAGTGTGGCACCGCCATGAACAATACACACTATATCATTATCGAATCAACACCTCATAAAAAAACCAATCAAACCTACGAGATCCCCGGGTCCTTTGTCGTTTCAACTCCCTTTGTGCAATTACGCACCGGCAAATCGCTGGTTGAAAAAAAGGAATGAAAACTCGAAAGGGTTGATGTGTATTAAATCATAAAAGTGTTTTCCTAAAAGAAGCATAGTTAACCATACGATTCCCCATACATTAACATTTAACTATGCTTTTTATATTTACTAAGCGCATACCTTATTGACTATTATGCGATCACAACAACAACAACAAACAAAAGGCAATAGCGTAGTGCGAAAGGATAGAAAAGAATCTGACGAAACCAAAAGGCAATAGCGTGGTAAAAGAAAGCAAGCAAACAAGCAAGCAGCATACGGGAAAAAGAAACACGCTGGCGAGCCGTAAATACGCCAATAGCAAGCGCGGACATAAAACCAAAAGCCGGGCACACAGCGGCCAACCTAAGGGAGCAACAACGAGCAACGCAAACCACGCGCGGGGCCTAAGACTACGGCAAAACAAAACCGCAAGGAGGCAAAAGGGGACACCTACCGCAAATCTCATTCTTAGCGTCTACTAATCTCATTCTTCGTGTCTCATTCTTGGCGTACCCATCGCATGTATAACAATAATCGTTATTACCTCGACTAATGATCCATAAATCATCAAACAACTACTTTTCTATGCAAATGACTAATACCGACTAACATCCTAAACTAACATAACACAATATCATCTATAAATCGATAAACATCCTAAACTAACAAACTAGCATTAAATTATAACATTTTATACGAGATATTAGGCTCGATAGGAAGAATCAAGCCCTTTATAATAGCCCTCAAAGTATTTCATTGACTAACATTTATTTTCATTGATTTTGCGTTTGATTGAAAACCCTAAATACTATTAATTATAATCTAAGCGTATGTTTTGACCGAGTGTAAGAGAGATAAATGTGTGAAATCTTGAAAGTCAAACACACTACTACTACCATTTTCTAATAAAAGTAAATAAATAAATAAAACTAACTTATTTCTTCAAGTTAATAAAGCATTAAAAACTAAAATTAACCATTGTGCGATCATTGATCATTTACATATAATTACTTATATAAACAAAGTAGAGTTAATAGCAAGCATCCATACAACCATCAACTATACATCATCAAACACAAAAAAAACTTCAGCTTCCTATATGTCTTGGACTCGACTTCATCCAAATCTTCCAAGAACTCCTCCTTCTCCGGCAGAACTCCGGCGACATAGCACCAAAAGGCGAGCCGAAATCAATCTTCCTTGATCCTTCAAGCTATCTCACGAAGGGCATACTCACCGATTCTTTGTGACATTAAGCGAAACAAACTACCGACCTCATCGATTATACATTCTTTTGTAACAGTTCCCTCGAATCTTCTCTCTTCTCCACCCGCTCGATCAACTTTTTCTCTCTGCTATGTCTTGCAATATCAACAACACAACATCAGCTGAGCTTGCGGATTGGTGGCGGCTTTCATTTCATCGATATTAGGTGTGGAAGACATTTTGTGTGTTTAGGGTAAAATGATTGATAGTTGTGTGTTTAGGTAAAATTATTGATAGTGTGATTTTATGGTTAGGTAAGTATACATAATACAATGTACCTCACAATTTGCACAAATAATCACAAAAAACACTTAAGAGCATCGGAAAATTTATTTTGGGTTATTCTTTGTAGCCCTTCATATTCTTCCATGCATAAATGTGATATACAATAGTTCAAGAAAAAGAAAAGAAAAAAGTGATATCACGGGAGGAGTATTTGGGAGATATCTAATATTGCAATTTAAACCCTTCATTTTCATTGGATCTAAACCGCCCATATATAGTAGGGGTGTTCACGGGTGTTCGGCTCGATTCGTTTAGAGATTTTAACTATCGATCACGGGCGGGTAGTTCATTACTATCGAAACCGAACCGTACTAGGCGGGTAACCGGACATGCGGTATCTGAAATGAGCGGTTACCGCGGTTCAGATCTGATTAACCATTCAAAAAATTAATCGAATCGAATCGGCGAACAATAACATAAATTATAACGTAATATGTCATTTTAGTAAAATTAAATAACACTAAAGATATTAGAATAATAGTAATGTTGTTTGTATGCATAGCAACATTCAAATTACCATATCTAACAAAATAAGTAATACTACTTATTTGGCGTTTATAGATTCGATCACATTAATGATATGTAATCCATGGGCGTTATAAATGATCAAATTAGATAAGTAAAAATGCATTATGAACCGTGATAAGCGGGTTTTTCGGTTCGGGTTTTCTCGATTTGATTTCTTGATTCGGTTTTTAGCGGTTATCGGATTTGCTCAAATTCTTAAAATTTATGTCAAGCGCAATACATCGACCAAAATCAAAGTTAGTCATCTTTACAATGTAGCACATTGACAAAATCAAAGTTAGTCATCACTACAACTTTGGCAAACAATGAATCGGTTGTTATTAATTTGCGAACCTTGCAAATTTGCATAACAAAACCCGTAAACATTACCCGACAAGTTACAACAACATTACGCAACAAAATTCTTGACACAATAGGATCTTTGACACATGATAACATCAATTGCAATACCTTACATGTAACTACTTGCATACAATATTCGTAAATTGCTTACACAATAGGATGCTTTCACATATGTTTAGCCATACTATATGAGTTAGGGGTTGTTTACCTTTTGAAAACTTTTTTAGTGTATGCGTTATACACACATTCATACGTTTATACCGTTTTTGTCATTTTAATACGTTTTAAATGCGTCTTTGTCTATAACTGTTTTTATCGTTTCGGTTTTGTTTCGGTTTTTCGTCCGTGTTTACGTTTCGCTAGTTTTTCATGTTTCCGTCCGTTTGAATAAGTTTTAGTCATTTTACATACTAACGTACATTTCAAACGTTTCATACATTTTCATATGTTTACATATGTTTTCGTCCGTTTTTCGTCCGTTACCCGTTCTCATCCGTTTTACCCATTTCGTATGTTTATAAAATTTTTCAACCGTTTTCAAAGGTTTTCTTACACTTTACCAGTTAAATGCAAGTTTTAAATGTTTTAATCGTTTGGTCCGTTTTCTGTCTTTGTCCCTTTGTCGGTTTTATCGTTCCGTTTGTGTTTCTGGGTTTTCGTCCGTGTTTGCCGTTTAGCTAGTTTTTCATCTTTTAGGCGTTTGTATAACTTTTACACATTCGGCGATTGCATGTGTTTGCGTTTTCGTCCCATTACCCGTTTTCATTCGTTTTTTTCGTATGTTTTTAAGAATTTTTCAACCGTTTTCAAAGGTTTTCTTACACTTTACACAGTTCGTAAGTTCTAAACACGTTTTCTTATTTTATCGTTATGGTCCGTTTCTTACGTTTATACACGTTTTTATGCATTTTTGTCACGTTTCGTCGTCTTTGTCCCTTTAATATGTTTTATCGTTTCGGTTTTGTTTTGATTTTCGTCCGTGTTTACACGTTTCGCTAGTTTTTCATGTTTCCGTCCGTTTGAATAAGTTTTAGTACATTTTACATACTAACGTACATTTCAAACGTTTCATACATTTTCATATGTTTTACATATGTTTTCGTCCGTTTTCCTCAGTTACCGTTCTCATCCGTTTTTACCCATTTCGTATGTTTATAAGAATTTTTCAACCGTTTTCAAAGGTTTTCTTACACTTTACGCATTAAATACGTTTATACAAGTTTTAATACTTTTATACGTTTTGGTCCGTTTCTTACGTCTTTGTCAAAACAGTTGTTACATTGTTGATTTTTCGAATTACCCATTTTGCGGCACTTTTACGCAAAATGGGTCGAGGATTTCCGGGGACGAGTCCCCCACGAAAGTGTGAAAGCTAATTATATCACCACTTTCCCGGGACAAGTCCTCGGCAAAAGACGAAAATGAACAGTGGCATGTAGTTTTGCAATGGGCAAGTCCCGTTGTCGAGGAATTTCGGAGGACGAAATTTCCCTCGCCGGCGCTTACCGCCGTCCTCGAGTTTGTACTCAAGGGCTTTCACTTGGGAATATCGTCGCCAAGTCCGTCCTGTATTCTGCGGCTACCAAGTCGGGTGTGGACACTGGTACGCCGTTCATCCTCCTCACTTCCTTCCAGATGTTGTGAGTTGGACTTCTCATCACCCTCAACTCTCTTCCCAATTCTGTTAAACACAGGGGGTCGGCAGTTGTCTCTACCGCGCTTCTCCCTCTGACGGCGCGGTGGGGAGGTTTCGTATTCCGAGTCAAAACTGAGTCGGGCTTGTAGGCTTCAACTCGACCTCTTTCTAGCTTCTTCTTGCATGAGAGCGGTCAAGGTTTCGTAATTTTGGGATACGAAATCCCTTGGTGTTACTTCCGGTGCGACCCCTTCTAGAGCGAGGGTATTCACTTCTACCGTTGTGCCCTTGTTTCTATCCGGTGCATCTGGTGCCTTTGTCAGGTCAGTCTCTAGCACCGATTGAAGGGAGTGGTAAACGGTCTGTGATGGATCCACTCGCGCTAGTGGTGGTTGTAGTGGCTGGGTTGTCCCCGAGCATGGTTCCACCGGAGGAAGACCAAGTCTGGCCTAATCCCTTGTTTTTAGCAGTACTGGTTGTCCCAGGAGTCTACTTGGAAGCTGAACCGATGTGTGGCTTCTTTCCGGTAAGATCTGTTTGCGATCGCTGATTTCCATGCTTCGTCATTCTAGTCTTAGTTCTTAGTGAATGGTCCCACGGATGGCGCCACTTGTTGATACAAAAGTTGGGCGTTCCTTGTTTGGGGCTCCGGCTCTCGTACCAATTGTTGATTGTTGCTTGAGACCTGCGCACTAAGAGATAGAAAACACCGTTAGGCTTATCGTGGGATTGTCTCCCACGATTATTCTCCGGCGTGAGAGTAAGTAATCGGTTTAGGGTTAAAGGAGAGTTAGGGTTTGTATATCGTACCTTTAACGAGGGATGGGATTCCCTTTATATACACACGGAATCCTTGTTGGTTCCATGTTCCTCAACCTTCGGCGTATCCCGCCTAAGTCGGTTGGGGAATGATTATCTCCATAATTAGGAGATATCCGATATCTATTCCGTGAATAGCTTTGATTTGGGCTTTCATGAGCCCAAACATCTATCGGCTTAGCCCGGTTCGTCTTGGGCTAAGTTAGTCATTGGACTTTAGTCGGGTTCGTGGCGGATATAGACTATCGTCATCGGATTTAAACTTTAGTGATTTAGGATCTCAACGGTTTTCGGTTGGGTCGCTGGGATTTTAGGTTCACAAAAATAGAAGCTGACATTGGCTTATAGAGTAAGGTTATGGTGGTGAAAAAGTTTCATTTACCGACTTAAACACTTCCGATTGCCTTGCTATAGTAATCTTGCAGCGTCGAAAAGGAAACCGGAGCAAGTATGAATTTATGGCTTGTGATAGTGGTGTGTATATCTAATTCAAATATTACTTGCTAAGCTATTATGATTTGGACATTCGATGACCAAATGGCATAAAATATAATCATGTTTTGCAGCTGTTACAATCTATGAAGCTGATGCACAAATAATTCTATATATACTTTTCAATAGCCATAAGCATAAGTAATTGTGTATAATGCAGTAGATATAGTTAGATCATTATCACATTTTTTTTTGTAAGTAATTAGTTATTAAGTTGAATTAGTTTTTGTTAATTTAGGATTGATAGTAATGATACCAGTATGGGATTGTCAAGGCATAGTCCATCTTTGCTGAAGAGAAAACATACACATGCCATATGATTCATTGTTGCACGTTCAAGATACGAGGGAAAAAAGAAGGTATGTATGAATATCGATATCTTTCATGTGGATTGTGATGTTGCAAACTTATTGATACACGTGTAGCCATATATGATGGCGTTTTAATCAATATTATATAAAAGTTTAATGGTAGCCTGTATCGGTGTTCTGAATACGAGAGTTGAGATTTGTGTTGTATATATCTAATTCATAAATTACTTGCTTGGATATTATGTTTTGGTCAATCGGCGCCCGGATGGCATAAAATATAACCATGTTTTGCAGCCGTTATTTCTGAGCCGGTGCACAAATGATATTATACTTTTCAAGCCCAAGTGACTAATGCAATCTCTAAATATAATAAGATTATAATTTTTTTGAAGTAATTGGTTATTAAGTTGAATTCTTACTAGTTTTTGTTATTTCAAGATTGATAGAAATTGTACCAGTCTGGGACTCTCAAGGTATAGTCGAGTTTTGCTGAAGAGAAACATACGGAGGTTGTGTATCTACAATTGTACAAATGAAACATAATGATTAACCAAAGATAGATTATATGATATATCTATATCTTATATTTGACTAATAGTTTGTTAAAGTAGCAACTTACAATTAAGTTTAGACGACACCTTTTGGTGTCTTTGTATATGAGTTGAAACATGTTCGTGTTTGTTGCAATATATACTTTTGTTCAATCATTATGTTTCATTTGTACAATTGTAGATAGCCCAATAATATGCTCAATAGTGTAACAGCTTTGCGAGAGTCGGAGTGAATTTGCGACTTTTGTATGAACTTTTTTGCGACTTCATAGTTAAGAATGTGAAGAATTTCCACAGAATCCTCACACTAAAAAATGTGAAAAATTATGAATTCTCACATTTAGAAGCGTGAATAATCGTTTCAAAATCCTCACACTTGAAAGTGCGTTGAATTAAAAGTTCACACAATTAAATGTGTGAGGAATTGTTTCAAAATCATTAGAGTTAAAAGTGTAAAGAATTAAAAGTTCACTCTAAGGTATGATGAATTGTTTTAAAATCATCACACTTGAAAGTATGAACAATTGTTTTAAAATCTTCACACTTGAAAGTGTGCAGTGAATTTTTTTAAAAATATTCACATTTAAAAGTGTAAAATTATTTGCTACAACCATATGGTTTACATACAATCTAAATGTGATGAACTTTTCAACTACACAAACTTTAAAGTGTGAAAATATTGTTTAATAAGTGTAAAAAGTTAACTTTTTTGTTGTAGTGAATGTTAACGCAATTGGTTTCACATGAACTAATTAGATTATTCGTGATCCAATTTTAAAGTGACCTTTAACCTTAACGTAATTGAAGAAATTAGTGTGTTAAAACTATGAACTCGTGAAGAATTATATCTTGGCGCATTAAAAAATGCATATTTCTCAACCCGCGGGCTAAGAAGTTCTTGTGAAATAACAAAAAGACAAGTTCTGCTTACACAAAAATCATCATAATAAAAGATATAAATCCATAACATAAAATATAATGTAGAATATGGGCAAAACATACTTCAAAGACATAGAGAAATTTAGAACTAAAGACGTCATGTCCAATAAATTCAATCACATTATACTTGCAGCATTTGGGATAATTGTCATCTGATGCTAGTTATTTTTGCGAGAGCTAGCACTTTTGGACAGTATCTTAAGAAGATTTATCTTGAGTGTTATCTAGAGTCACTGCCTTCCCATTATGATATCCAGAACATTCAGAAGCATCCTCTGCACAATCTGTGGTCGTAGCCAATCCTCTTTTGATAAACGGCAGATTCCGGCTGGTAGTTATAACTGTTCTCGTTGTAGCCTCCATTACCATAAAAACCGTAATTATCATAGCCAACTGTTGTGCATGCGTTATTAGTTGGGGGCCCAGATTTGTGTTTTTATTTGTTAAGGGCGCTTCTTTCTTTCTAACCAATTTGGATGGACATACTCCACCTTGAATATGCTCTACCTTTATATATTTACTAAATTTCTGCAAACGCCTCAGAAATTGGGATCGAGAAGTGCAAACCAAAATATCTACCTTCCCATTCTCATCGACGAACCAACTGTTTGGTCCTTTTACCAACAATGAAATTGTTTGTTTAATCTTAGAGAACACAAAAATATATAAAGTATAAACTGATAATATAGATCACAAAAGCATACCTTCAAAACTAGACATTATTTTGTCCAGAGCGCGTAACCATAAAGCTTTTTTATCTCTGTTGGTCACCTTCAAAGTAACATGCTGCGATAAGAGACAAAATATATTAGGAAATATGGTTCCACAGAGATGACGGAAGTATTTACATTGGATGTTTTCTAATAACCAGGAATTCAGGATGCTTTTCCACAATATTGGAATTTGATTCTCTTGAACTAGCTGTGACACATCCACTTGAAGCTGTGACACATCCGCTTGAGAAACGTGCGACCCCCTTTGAGTCCCCCTTTGAGAAACGTGCGACCCCCTTTGAGAAACGTGTGAGCCCCTTTAGAAACCCCTTGAAACTCGTCATATCTTAGTAGCTGTCACTTCCTTCCCAAACAAGTCTCCTACAATTTCAACAAAATATACTCTTATCATATTCTGAAAAAATATAACATTCCTAGTTGATTGGTAGAGTTCCTCATTAATGCCTATAAGCTAGTTCTACACTTGAGATGTCCCAGCGATACAAATACTGCCATGGCCATATACACAAATATATACTTCACTTACTCAAGTTTACATAACCAAACAAGTTCATCAGTACATTTTTCTGCCACATATGTATAAAACTAATCATATTACATAAACTATTAATACTTTAGAACTCTTAACAACTTTACGGAAGTCAATACGAATATAATACTCCGTAAGTGGTAATAAGGGAGTTGAGTTTTAACAAAGGCAGTAGGTCACGAGTTGCTTTCTTTTTTTATCAGTCGTTTAAAAACTGTATATTTTGGCAAACTTATCATCAAAACATTTTACACCTTTGAATCTCTGTGAATAAGAGTAACTATCGTTCACACTGTGACAAGTGTTTTCGTAGTTTGAATTTGATATTTCCTCCATTGATTCACAACCTCTAGGTGTTGAACACGCTGGAAAATTTTGTAGAATGTAACTGTAACATTAATTTATATAATCAGTACTATATATGTGAAAGTGAGCGTGTCTTCTTAGTGTCTTCTTATTAATTAATTAACAAAAAAATTAGTGAAACATAAACCCTAATCAATACTAGCAGGGTACCCGCGCGTTGCGGCGGCGGGTACCCTGAAATAAAATTTTTCGGTGAATTATGTATTTTAGTTTATTATATTATTTTTGACAATAAATTTACGGATATCAAGAATTTCATTTAGCCCGTGCCCGTTCGGGCTCGAGCCCGTTTAGCCCGCGCCTGTTCGGGCTCGAGCCCGTTTGGCCCGTGCCTGTTTGGGCTCAAGCCCATTTTGCCCGTTGCCCGTTCGGGCTTTAATATTTGCATAATGTGCTATATTATTTGTATTAGTGAAATTTAATGCGTACCCATGCGTTCTTGACGAGTGCACTGCGAAATAAAATTTTCAAGTGAATCATGTATTTTAGTTTATTATGTTCTTTTGACAATAAATTCTGATTCCAAAATTTCGTTTAGCGTGCCGTTCGGGACTCGAGCCATTGGCATGTTGCCTGTTCGAGCTTGAATATTATTGTTTAATATTATTTGTATTAGTGACATTTAATGTAGGAATTGTATTTAATTTGGTTGTACAATATGCTTGATAATTTGTAGTATTTATTATGTTAGGGGTGTTTTAATAACTGTAGTATTTGTGTTCATGTAGTGATCAAAAATAAAAACCATAAGAATCAATCAAAATACAACAAGTGTCTTTTTAGAGTATTTATTACAATAAAAGTTGTAAAATAAAACAAAAGGACAGTTTTGAAAATTTCTTATATCCTAAAAATTAGCTTCATCCTTTATTTTCTAATTAAGTTCATTTTTCCATATCACTATTCTCGTATCTCTCTCTCCATTCTCAGATCTAAAAAATCACCATCTTCATATATATCTCAAAATCTCCATTCTTAGATCTAGACACGATTTTTTCAGACGCGATTGTTTTTAGACGCGATTGCATCAGTAACAACTAACAATTATAACCATAGCCACCATCATTTTTCTTGTCTCGTTCGAATCAGACGCGATTTTTCTCAGATCCGGTCGCTAAGGAGACATTCGAAGCAAAACCCATATTCGAGGTCGCCTTAGAATGTTGTTGTTTCGAGGTCATTGATGATGATGATGTTATTCCTCTATTAGATCTGGCCTCGAGTGTTGTTTGTATGACTATTAGTTGTAACATTGTTTATTGTAAGTTTTGTTGTTGTTGTACACTATGCTTATTTGCTTGTAAGTCTGAAAATTAAATAGGAGAGAGAGTCGTTTGTGCATTATAAGTAGTAGTGATGTTATTGCTATTATCATTCCATATATATGTTGGGCATTATAGTTGTTTAAACTAGGAGTACTCCGCGTATTTAACAAAGTATACTTGTCTTATCTATTACGGATTATTGACGATACATAATAATATTGTTTTCTTTAAAGATAATATAGAATGCTTTAAGCAACAAGGTCTAAAGAAACACAAAAACGTACCAAACCATATAATGAACACAATAATTCGAAGCAAGACGAACCCATTACCCATCATATACTAATAATTAAGTCTATATGTTTATGAAAAAGTTTATATAGAGAAAAACTAGCAAGATTTGTTTTTCTATTGCTGCTACAAGCCTAATAGGCAATTTGCAAACACAATATAATAAAGTTATGTTGTTTTACAGTTTTTTGTGTAAACAATACTTTTGTTTATATTATTGTTACACGGAAATAATGACATGATTGGGTTGTATATCATACAAGACTTTTGTTCTCACGTATGAAGTTGACGTGAATGTGTGAGGAATAGAATTTTATTATTACATTAAAACAACAAAGGTACAAAACACACACCCAAAAAAGCTACCCCTCAAAGAATAACCTAAAACAAAACAACACCATATAACAAAAGAAAAAAAGAAAAAAAAAATACATCGAGATATAAACAAGAATATCTGGATTTTGCAAAATCGTAATGAAGTTAAACCAACCTTAATAATCTGAATAAGCTGAGAAGAAGATGATTTAGAAAAGTGTTTCATAAAAAATTATATATATAGAGAGGCAAATTTTACTTAAAGAAACAAGCTAGTTAATTGGTGTGTTCAATTTAAGGAAATATATCATGCATCCCGAAAATCTTTAATAACTTGGAAGGAAAGTTTTTAATAACGAATAGATTTTTTCAAGAAATTAGTAAGATTTCACAAATATATTTCTATTAGCAAGATTTCACAAATATATCTTTCTATGCTTATTAAATTTTCTCTTGTATACGTACGTTTAGTGTTGGTATAAATAAACTAAATAAATATGAGTATTATGATTTATAAAAGTATTGTAATAATATATGATAGGTCCATTTAAGCATAACAATATTAATGGTGACAGATGAATATATGAATGAAATTTTTAAATTGTTATTTTTTTTTAACTTGAAATTTGAATCTTTATTATTTGTTGAAGATCAGTTTACTAAAAATAAATATCATGGAAAACACGGAGTACTGTCATGATGCCTTTTGAAAAAAGATATATAACCCCTGGAAAATAGTATATTTTCCTTAACTTAATTAATAATCGATCTATATTTATGCTAATTATTTTTACCAACAACTTTCCATAAATTAAGATAGTTGACTAAATAACTTGATATATTTAATGTAGGTTTAATTAAATAAGGGGGGTGGCAATGGTCACGGTATGGGTGAGGTATGAAGCCATACCGCACGGCAACATCATTGCCAGTCGTGCGGTATGGTTAAATCGGCATGGGTTGCGGCTTCTTTTGCCGAAGCGGTTAATTTGGAAAGAAAGGTGGAAGAGGAGCATGTATGGTTTTTGAAATTATGACCGTTTGCTTTCATTGGATGCTCGCGATGATCTGGTACTACATATTGAGGCTGTTTGAAGTCAAGTAGTAATAAGGAATGCATGGTAATCAACCTTGTTAATATTGCCACCAAATTCTTTGTAGTGCTCTTGTTTGCTTCTTGGGTTAACTTGTAAATGGCTGTTAGGAGCTCGTGAGATGAAGAATGGGATTTTAAGTGTGGCGATCATGTGCTGATTGATAAGAAAAGGTAGATTGCGTTGGTTACTGAATCTGAAAAGAAAAGGTATAGATTGCGTTGAGATGAAGAAAAGGTAACTATTCTAGTCAGTTTGGCTGCTTGTGATAATTTGATGATTGAATGGGACTAATGGAATAAGGTTAATATAATTATGAATTAAAAATAAAAAAAAAAAAAAAAATTGAGTGAGGTATGGAATGACCATTGCCACTAAAAAACTATGGTGAGGTATGAGATTAGGTGGAATGATATTATTGGTTGGTGATGAGGTATGGTGAGGTATGGGTTTAGACCATTGCCACCCCCCTTAGACAGGCATTTAATTAGGGTTTGAGGATTTTAATCTCCAAATTATGCACTGTGATCAACTACCTGTTCACCTTGTTATTCTCTATAGATAAAGCAAATGACGTTCAATTATATTAATACATGGTCTTGTGTAATAAACTCATGTGTTAACATGCATTGTCTCTTTTGTGATTATTACAGTTTTCCTTAGAAAAAATTAACAAGTTAAGGGTTAATGTATATGACTATCTGTGATATCATGGGCCTGGTGTTATCTTAATTATTTTTCTGTATTTCTTTTGTTGTAAATTACAAGAGATTTCTTCATGACCAGTTTATTAGGTCATTCAATTCACAGTGCGGTTGATGAAACAACCAAAGCATAGAACGTACTGTCTTACCAAAACTTCAATTACATTTAACATGTATTGCAATTCTACGAAAATAATTTCAGTCGTAAACATAAACCTATTGCTGTCAACAGCGCTCCAAACCAAAATGATACTTAACATACACATGACAATTTATCTTCCACGACATGGGAATTCCGAGTATCACACGGCTTTCTAATCTTGAGTTTGATTGAGCTTAATTAGACAGGTACTAGCATAGCTAGGTGCAGAATTTGTTCCTAGCTTATTGAACTTGAAACCCACAACTTGGTTGATTATCTCATGGTATAGCTAGGTTACAAAGCCCTTTGACCAAAATTATAATTCCAGATTAGTTTTATTTATTATTGGATGACTAGTTTTTATGATTACATATTTACAAACCATTCCGGAAGTAAATCTATAACTTTCACTGCACTAAGCCAACAGTCAAACTATAAATATCATGCATACATAAGAAGCTAACTGCATATATTTTTCTTAATGATTTAAAAGCATGTAAACCAGACCAATCTTAACGTATTATGTGATTCTAACAGCATGATTAGGTTCAAATTACGTGCATGAGACTATGAGAGTTTACCTTACTTGGCGACTGAAACTACGACCCAAAACCAAAATAAATGCTTCGACCTCTTATTGCTTCTCAGTTTCGCTATAGGCAGAGTTTATAATGTATGTCTTTGTGAATGTTATGGTATTTATAAGAATGACTTAAGATCTGGTGAAATTCTTTTCTAAATATACGTCCTTTGTATCAACCATGCAAGTTTCGTTTTTTTTTTATGGAAGTTAGATAGAGTATCCTTATATGCAATATAGGATATACGATGTTCTTGACATAATAAAAAGGATTTAACCAAATCATTTCCTTTTAAAACAAGAATGCATATATTGTTTCCCCTTTTTAGAAGATAGGATCTGGTATGTTTTAAGTGACACTACAACAATCGTGTGGACGGGCGAAGAGAATTTCGACGGGGACAAGATGTCCCCAGCGAAAATCGCTAAACGACAAAATCAAAGCTGACGTGGCACATGAATACGCTGACATGTTAAAGAAAATTCAACTAACACTTTCGCCGGGGACGTGTCCCCGGGGAAAGTCTGTTGACTATTTAGTATACTTTGACCGTCCAGTCAAAATTCAAGTCCCCGGCAAAAGTGGCTTTCACTTTGATGAAAATTTGACCAGTGTCAATAGCATGTTAATTGTTCCCGCCTTTATTCCCGCCAAAACTTTCCCCGGGGACATGTCCGCGGCAAAAATGGTATTTACAAAAATACGCTTAATTATATGTTAAAAATACACAACTTTTAATACACAACTAAAACCCCGATTAAATGTTAAAAATATGAACTTAATTATATTGTGGTTCATTCAGATGTTAAAATGACCTGCTATAGATGGGTCAGATCAAGTATGTTCAAAGATGTTTGTGGTGGGAAAGTTTCTTCATTAGTTCAAATCAAGACAGTGGAATATCTAGGTTAATGAGATCATGTTGTTTCATCTGCTTGTGATACAAGAGATTTGATCATGTTTGCTTAATACTTTTTAACAGTTGTCTAGTTATACTGCTATTACACCATTTCCCGACATCATTTCATTCTCGTTTTAGTTAAACAAACGTATTATTCCAACAACAACATCAACAACAACTACAAGAACAACAGCAACAACAACTACTACTAATACTACATACGAAGATTTTCCATGTCACCTAACAGCTCACGAAGTAATGCATCCGACTGACATGCGTGGTCGTCAGGAATCCTTGCCATTTCAAGTCTTGCCTCCAGCATCCTTACTCTTGTCTCTAGCACCTGTTTTTATGATTCCAGCAAGTTTATCCTAAGATCTTTGGCATTGCAGCTCGAGCACTCTGTTGGTGCAGATCCAGAACCTTGAGATGTTGAACCAGAAGAGGTTATTCTTAAGTACTCGTCAAATTCACTATTCCACATAAAATATCCGCACCCATTATCTTCTTTTCTGGCCTATTACCTAATAAGAAACTTATAAGAGATTACAACCCAATTATTTGTATATTTACATAAATAAGAAATGTATGATTGTTCACCTTCGACAGAGGACATGCATAATATTGCCGTCCAGATGAATATTCTCTATGTGATGTTCTTAATCTTATATTTCTGCTCCACAAGAACACATAAAAGGATTAAATGGCTCCATCTCGGGTTTTGAAATTTGTGTGAAGATAAGAGGTTGTGAGGTTGAGTGGTTTTGAGGATAAAAGGTTGTAAAATTCGTGTAAAGATAAAAGGACTATATAATGTGTTTGTGATGTTGGTGGGAAGTTTTGGCGCCATTTTTTTTGTGGGAATTTTTGGCGCCTTTTTTTTGTGGGAAGTTTTGGCGCCAGTATTTTTGGAGGGAAGTTGAGACCATAGACATGATACGTATACCATATCACCTATACTTGGTCGTTTAACATGATACGTATACCATAGCACCTATACTCGGTCGTATAACATGTTACGTATACCATAGCACCTGTACTCTGCCGTTTAACATGATACGTATACCATAGCACCTATACTTGGTCGTTTAACATGATACGTATACCATAGCACCTATACTCGGTCGTTTAACATGTTACGTATACCATAGCACTTATACTCGGTCGTTTAACATGATACGTATACCGTATCGCCTATACTCGGTCGTTTAATATGATACGTATACCATAGCACCTATACTTGGTCGTTTAACATGATACGTATACCATAGCACCTATACTCGGTCGTTTAACATGTTACGTATACCATAGCACCTATATTTGGTCGTTTAACATGATACGTATACCATAGCACCTATACTTGGTCGTTTAACATGTTACGTATACCATAGCACCTATACTCGGTCGTTTAACATGATACGTATACCATAGCACCTATACTTTGTCGTTTAACATGTTACGTATACCATAGCACCTATACTCGGTCGTTTAACATGATACGTATACCATATCACCTATACTTGGTCGTTTAACATGATAGTTATACCATAGCACCTATACTCGGTCGTTTAACATGTTACGTATACCATAACACCTATACTCGGTCGTTTAACATGATACGTATACCATATCACCTATACTTAGTCGTTTAACATGATACGTATACCATAGCACCTATACTTGGTCTTTTAACATGATACGTATACCATAACACCTATACTCGGTCGTTTAACATGATACGTATACCATAGCACCTATAATTGGACGTTTAACATGATAATTATACCATAGCAACTATACTTGGTCGTTTAACATGATACGTATACCATAGCACCTATACTTGGTCGTTTAACATGATACGTATACCATAGCACCTATACTCGGTCGTTTAACATGATATGTATACCATAGCACCTATACTTGCCCGTTTAACATGATACGTATACCATAGCACCTATACTCGGTCGTTTAACATGATACGTATACCATAGCATCTATACTCGATCGTTTAACAGGATACGTATACGTATATAAAGTATATAAGTACCTATAAAACATTTACATATAAATTCCCGTGTCCACGCCGTGTCCGTGTCATATATTTTTAGACTTTGCCGTATAGCCGTGTCCGTGCAACCTAGGTTAAAAGTAATTAAATTAATTTTATAATTTCTAGGTTAGATTTAAACTGATTTATTATTAATTTTAATTATTTAAAATGATACTAAAGAGTTTTTTTTTTTTAAATTCAATAACTAAACCTTTTCCTGAGGACATGTCACCGGCGAAAGTTTTGACGAAAATTTTCATTTTCCCTCATCTCTTTTACTTTATCCCGCCATTACTTTCCCCGGAGACATGTCCCCGCCAAACGATTCGCTAGAAGACAAAGAATACTTTCGCCGGGGACATGTCCCTGGCTAAAGTAGAAAAGAAATATTGACCTCAATAATTGACAGATTTGGTCGTCATACATGGAAAAAAACGAAAAAAACACTGTCACCACTGCTCTTCTTCCTCCTCTCAACTCACCACTGCCACCACCACAGCACGACCACTTCCTCACCATTTCTACCACTTCACCACAGCACCACCACTTCCTGTGCTGCAACCACACACGCACCACTGTGCACGAGTATAATTCTTTCCTGAAACCCTTTCCTCATATAATTCTTTCCTTAAACCCTATCCTCATTTAATTCTATCTTTTCTCATCTTCTTTCTTCCTTAACCCCTCTCCTCATTGTTTGCGAAAGGTTATTTTTTCTCATCTATCTTTTCTCATTTGTTAATTTTAATTTTTTGTTATTTGTTAATTATTGTGGTGATTTTGTTAATTTTATTTTTTTAATTATTTTTATACGATTGGTATCGTGTCGAGACCAAGCCGAGAACCAAGCTAAGAACCGGCCGATAAGCAAGCCGAGACCCAGACGAGTAAGTTTTGTTAATTTTTTTTGTTACTTGTTTCCTTTTTTTTGTTACTTGTTTATGTGTTAGTGGGGACATGTCCCCGGCGAAAGTCTCCTCGCCCGTCCTACTGTTTATATTAGCATACCCTTGTTCTCAGCTTGTTTACTTGTTTTTTTTTGTTACTTGTTTCCTGCCATTAAACATCACATGTATAAAGTGCATAGGTTCTTTATTTTCAACAATGTATTGTGGCATTCTATAGTGTTTAGATCTTGTATAGCAGAACTACAAAAAATGATAAATTGGTGTTGGTTTTTAGTGTATTCTATCATTAGAATGATACTAGCAGAATGATAGTGTCGATGTTAAAATAGTGTGGTTATGAGTCTCATGTATAAAATCTGTATACAAATTAACGATGTAAAATCAGTTTTGAAACCTTTCGTGTGGTTAAAATCTGGGAATGAGTGTTGGTAGATTAGTATTGGTCTCGGGTCGTGACCCATAGGGGTCACGAGCTTGTAGTATTGGATGTATGCAAGATAAAAAAACAACCTTTAACTCCGTTTGATGGGTGAATTATTTCGCCACTGATGTTAAATGAAGTTTATTCCGTTTGATGGGTGAATGTCAAAAATAACACATGCAAAAAGATGATACTAGAGTCAAGTCCTGCTATAGTTTAGATAATTGTTGAGCTCTAACATGTTTAAATGTGACATGCCTATGATATGCTTTATTAACAAAGTTTGAGATTGTTGTTTTTCCTTCTTCATAATGTGCTTAAGCTTAATCAAACCAAATTAGAAATGAAGTCAAAGTATGTTGCTACTTTGGTTATTGGCCACTCTTTGATCATACTCGAGACATTAGCCGAAGCATCAAGTAGCAACATACTTTGACTTCATTTTTATAACAGCTTATTAGTAGCTTTTTAGGCCCTCAAAACAACCAGTTAATTTTAATTTCAGTTTAATTCAAGTTCCAGTTTTAAAGTTTATGCAACCTTGATATTTTTTTTACATGTTCTAAAAGTTTCTGTCATTTATGTTCTAAACCTTGTTACAAGTTGGCTTTGGCTCATTTTGAGCTCATATTTATGATCTCAATATTGATTCTCAAGTTTACCAAGTTTTCATAACTGTTTCATAGTGTTTACGCCCTTAAGGGGTGTTTGGATTGAGTACAATTCTAGGTCAAAGGAGTTTACCACTTTGACCTAGGAAGTCAAAGTACATTTAGTGTGTTTAAATCGATTATAGGTTGTTGTTATTTGTTACAAAAAGGTTTTGAGAGGTTTAGGCAAAATTTAGAAGCTATCCTTTGTTAGTGCATTCATTTCAAAAACGACTTTTTAATTCCTTTTTTAGAATAGTTAAAGTTAGCATTAAGATTCTAATTTATGTTTTGCAAGTAGTTAGGTGTAAGAGCTTAATATGTGTTAGCTTATAATTGATTTTTGAGTTCATCTAGTAGCTTATTAATGCCCTTAAAACATCCCCCTTTGCCCTTTTGTCCCTGTCACAACAGACCCTGAATCTGTCCCATAAGCTTTCTTTTGCAGTCCTTCATAAGTAGGCTAGAGTAGTTGTTAACTTAGTCCTTTGTTAGTTTAGGTCCATCTCAGTGGGAATAAGCTATCAAAACAGCTTATTGCATAAGTTTCACACAAGCAGTTTCCACAAAATGTCTTAACTTAGTCCTTTGTTCAGTTTCCAAAAGAAAAAAAAAATAAAAAAAATAATAAGAAGAAGAAAAAAAGGAGGTGGGATTCGAACCATGGAACTTATGCTCCTTAGCACACGACACAACACCAACACATGCTACCAAATGCCCTTCAAGTAACAAAAGAAAGAAATAAAATATAAAAACAAAATATTTGCAAAAAGGGGTGTTTGGTTTATGTTGTATTTTTGATTTTTTATTAATAATTTTGATTTTTATTAATAATTTTGATTTTTTTTACAGTCGAGACCAGCCGAGAGCCGAGGCCAGCCTTCTGTCAAGACCAGCTAGCCGAGAGCCAAGACCACAATCGGTATGTTTTTTGTCAAGACTAGCTAGTCGTTTGTTTATAGTTATATTTTAGGATGTTAAATAAGCTATAAAATCAACTGTTGGAAATGATTTTAGGACTTTAGTGATTAATTTCGGAAAGTCTTCGTCCGAAGTTAATCATCCTATAGAAAACCCGTCCGAAATTAATTTCTATTAATTTATTAGAAATTAATTTCGGAAAGTCCCCTGTTTGGGACTGCTTTTTGAATGTTTTGTCTCATTTAGGATATGAATGCGTATAATTGATTTACTATTTGTGAGAATTTCGTGATGTTTCCCTTTACTCCTACGAATATGTTTTAATGCACATATTTGGGGAGTTGAGGAAATCTTCAAAGTTTCTCAAATAGTAAATTCAATTATACGCATTCATATGAATGAAACATTCAAAGAGTGAGTTAGGATTGCCTTCCATAGTTGGATTAGGTGAACAAAGCGAACAAGCTGGTAATTCCACCTTTATGTGTTCTGCGTAGATTTTTGTGATCATTTAAGTTTATATAATTATTTGTTGCTTCATTAAAGCAGATTATGCCAATTGATAAAAGTTGGGTCTCACAAGCATGTACCAGTAGAGAATTTTGAGTTGGTCTTAAAGCTTTCTAGCCTTCATGGATCTCGATCGTTAATGCTATTCGCCATAACTTTGTAAGGAACTATTTAATAATTTTATTTATATATATACATGGTGTTGGGTGTGTCGTTATTGATTTTATTTCTAAGCAGTTGAGCAATGACACCGAGGCGGATTGAGAAGACTTGATAGAGTTATACCGTCGGAACCATATGAGGCGATGTCTTTGAGTCCCGTTATCCGAGGCTAGATATGTAAGTATAATTTATTTTCAAAGTCACCCACTTTGATGAAATATAATGCATCACGACTTATATATTACTTTTCTTGTTTTTGTAACTAATGAACCGGATAATACGGATGCGGGAAGAGCACCTCGATGGGACCCAGCATGGTGACCGCGAGATTCTCCGTCCGTGATTAGTGGTAGCAGCGGTCATATTCATGGTGTGGGTCAAGTCTTACCCCGGTGGAGTGAAGAAGACCTTTAGCCTCTCGACCTCGTGATGAAGCGAGCGTGTCCTCACTGCGGAAATAGTGCGAAAGCAGGCCGAGGAGCTCGCTACGGAGGACTCGGATGGGCTGGTGGCGGAGTTTGTGAGGTCATTCCGGGTTGGTAGGGCGACTGATCCACCACAGGATCGGTCTACTCCACCAGGTGGGTCGGGATCTGGTGCTACTCCACCGGGTGGGTCGGGATCTGGTGCTACTCCATCGGGTGATTCTTGAGATACCGGGGACGGGAGTGGGGGTAGTGGGGTTTGAGATGTTGGTTTATGTTGGTTTAACACGTTATGGATATGTTTGTAGAGAATAACATGGATTATTATGTCGTTTATGTGCATTATGTGCTAGAATTCCATCTAAATAGATTATACGTATAGTTTTGGACCATTTGCGGATAGGTAGCTTATGTATAGTTTTGTAGATGATCATGCGTTAACGGTTTTTGAACCGTTTTGGCGATTTTGGAAACACATAACTATGTTAGCGATTGATGGGTATATAAGATATTATGTTTAGTGAATTTGTGTTGTTGTAGCATAAAGCAGGTTACGAAAGCGAGTTGTTACATTGTAGATTTTTCGAGTACCCATTTTACGGCACTTTTACGCAAAATGGGTTGAGGATTCCAGGGACAAGTCCCGACGAAAGTGTAAGCTAATTTATATCACCACTTTCCCCGGGGACAAGTCCTCGGCAAAAGACGAAAATGAACAGTGGCATGTAGTTTTTGCAATGGGCAAGTCCCCGGTGAAAGAGGTTTGCTCAACAGTGGTATTTGGCTTTCCCCGGCAAAAAGAAGTGCCACGTCGGACTAATAACGTAATTAGCTAAATAAATAAATATTCAAAAATAATTTTCCCGGGGACGTGTCCCGGCAAAAAGCCGCGTCGGACTTGTTTGGCCGTGAAAAATGGTCTGGGACCCACTGTCCCGATGGCGTGGACACAAGTCCCGGGAAAGTATTACCGATATGGTATTGTCGGGGAGTTCGCGGGGACATGTCCACAGGAAAGGCTTCACGGGGACATGTCCCGGCGAAAGACTGATATTTCCTACGAAGCCAGCATTGTTGTAGTGTGATTTTTATTTTATTTTATCTTATTATTATTTTTTATTTTATTTTTGTTAATTACTAAATTCGGACATGTCCAATGGACGGGCTAGTTTCGTGTGTTGTTACAAAGAATATTTATTGATGATGAGATAATTTTAGATCATTGATAACATTTTCGAAAGACATATATTCTTAAAAAAGAAAAATGCCATGATCACTCAAAATTACATAAAGATTTCCACAAAATTGAGTTTATATGTGATTAGATTAACTAAAGAGAAGAGAGAATATGAGAGGGAAGCAAACGACTATGTTTTTCTCTTGCAAATATGACGTCGTTTAAGACTTGGGTTGGATCGTGTTGGGTTTTAGGTTCCTTGCATCAAGAATTACTCTAAATCTGGAACCACGGACGGGTTTGATATAACCACAGACGAAGTGTGTAACCACGAATGAAGTCAACCATGACTAGTAGTATTGTGTAACCACGGATAATATATTGTAATCATTGCTAGTCTTGTATAGTCGGTTGGTTTATTGTATTAGATAAATATGAAAAGATATTTATCTTGTAGGTTACGTATTGTATATTGTATAGGACTCCTTAGCCTATAAAGGAGGTCCTAGGTTAGGTTAGATATCATTATGTTTTATATCTAAGGTCGATACACTTCAGGTTGCAAAACCCTAATCTTGTAAGAGTATTCGTATTAATAAATAATATTGAGGTGTTGAATGTTTATTGTTCTTCTTAAGATTAAGTATTAAATTCGCGTAATACTTGATAAGCTTTTGTTATAAGTCGGTTTCTATATTAGATTGTTTGCTCATTGGGATCAACAAGTGGTATCGAGCTTGTGATCTAGAAATTGTAACCAAGAAGAAGTCATTAATCTTTATTCAAGTAAGTTAAGATGTCGTGAAACTCGCATGGTGCTCGCTCAAAAGTGCCCATGCTCAAACATGGTGAGTACAAATCGGAGGATGCGAATGAGGCAATACATTCGTATAATTGATTATGCTCTGGGATGTTGTTGAAAAGGAGACACTCTTCCTAAGAAGGGTGAGGATGGTGGAGATTGCTATTATTAGTGAACTGATAAAGCTAAGAGGAAAATGGAGATCAAGCTCACGATATTCTCTCCATGGGAATACCTAATGAGTTTGCATTGGACTTTGATCAATATGAGTCGCTAAAGAATTATTGGATGCTCTTGAATTAAGGTTTCTTGGTAATGAAGCTACTAAGAAGTCAAGGATGAATATGCTCAAGCATCGGTTTGAAACCTTCCTGCTCTTAGTGGAGAAAAGATTGATGGTACATACAATAGACTTCAAAACTTATCGATCAGCGAAGTCGGTGGGTTACAAGTTCCTTCAAGAAGATATTAATTTGAAGTTCATTAGGAGTTTATCATCGAATGGGCTATTCATACAATTGTGCGGAGAAATAAAGAGGACTTTGCTACGATGACTCTTGACAATCTCTTGATAACTTGAAGGTTTATGAGTGCGAGAATAACTTTTCTCACTCATCTTACGCTAATCAAAACATTGCTTTTGTATCCACTAATCACAAAAGCCCATAAGATGTATCCACTGCGCCTATGGTATAACCACGGCTATTGCAAATACTACCTTTATTAGTGATAATATCGATGATGGTGCAATCTGTGCTTTTACATGCGATTTAACTACAAGTGTTCTTGTCTTTGAATCAAGATGCGGATCAAATTGATCGATGATCTTGATGAGATCAATCTTCAATGACAAATGGCTATGTTAACTCTCCAAGCAAGGAAGTTTACGAGGAGGGCTGGAAGGCAGGTCAAGTATGATGGTCAAAGAGAGCTGGATTCGACAAAAGCAAGATGGAGTGCTTTAGCGCAGAAGAAATGTCACTTTGCTAGGGAATGTCGAGCTCTAAAAGAATTGAAGGCATTCGAAGACATCGGAAGAGCTCTGCGCTTGACTTTGGTTGCTCGGGATGGGATTGGTGATTATGATTGGGTGATCAGTTGAAGAAGGTCCAATCGACTTTTCTTGCTAGTGAAGCTTCAAAGAGCATAACTTTGCTCTAATGGCCTATGCTTCATCTTACGGTTCGATTAGGGTATCTAATGATTCTAAAACATCTACTTGTTCTTTTAAATCATGTTCTAATAACTTAGAATCTCAAAAGCTATCCTTGAGTATGAGAAAAGTAGAGATTGACTCTAGATAACTTAGGATATAGAGTTGGTCTAGAAGGTGTGGAAGAGAAGCTAAAATTACATATTAAATGTGAGTTTGAGTATGTAGAAAGATCAATATACTAGGTGGTGAAATTGATCTTAAAAGCAGAGAGATTGAAATGCTTAAAGATAAACTAGCAGAGGCGAGAGTGTAAAACAAAAGGCCCTAGATGAAAAGAAAAACATGTTGTTAGGGTTGCTAAAACACAATATGCTTGATCTAGTAAAGAAGCCAATAGGTCAAAAGCTGTTCAAAGATAGTGCGGTCTTGGATACAATAATATGCCACCACCCTCTTTGATGAAACATGCACCACCGCTAAAGAAGCGTCATTTAGTAGTGAATTCGGTTTAACAAATCTGTTGAAGAGATAAATAAAATTGAAACACCTAAGATAAGTTCGATATGTTATCGATGCTCCCATAATAGAAGATTGGGAATCGATTCGAGGATGATAGAACTGAATCAACTAAGTGCGAAAAGATAGAAAGTTAAGAAAGTTGATTCTCGACAAGTCAACCTTGTACCTAGATTTGGAGCTAAAGTTACCAAGAAAGTTGTAGAGTGGGGAAATTCCTAGGAGCAGATGAAACAATATAAACCTAGGGGTAATCAAAGAAGCTTAAATGGTCTAATTTCTAGATTAGGTGATGAGTTTCAATGTGTTAAAAGGCTTGTTTTGTGTGTGGTAGTTTTGAACACTTACGGAGAAATTGTCATAAAAGCAGACCATGCGTTTGGAATCATTGGAGGAGGTAAATCATCAAAACTTTTCAAGAAATACAAACCCTCATCCTAACGATAACATGATTCCAAGAGCGGTCTTGATGAGGAATAGAATACAAAATCTATTGTCTTTGCTACACCTAAATGGGTTCAACCAACGCTAAGCAAAATGTAAACACGGCTAAGCGAATCAAACCAATGTTAAGCAAAATATCACCTGCGATTCAAAAGTATTAAAAATTCCAAAGGTGATAAGCGATACATTGGTTGGAAATCATTTTATCTTTGTTAAGGCCTCGACAAGTTGGCAATGGAAGCCTAAGACTAAGGTTTTACCACATGTCAGCTGTGCATCAATGGACCTAAAGAAATTTGAATATTTTGATGCAGGCGGACCAAGTCGATCTTGGCTTGGGTCCACAAGAAGAACTAACTTGTGAAATTTTATGTGCGGGCAATCTTCAAAGCGAGCTAAAAGATAAAGGAGTTTTGATAGTGGTTGCTCGGGCACATGACATGGGATGGAAATGTCTGGAAGATTTTGAAGCTTTGATGGAGGATATGTGGCTTTTGGCAATGATCAAGGGAGGAAAGATACTTGGCGAGGCACAATCGTATAGGAATTTAGACTTTGAAAAAGTCTATTTAGTCTGAGGACTTAAGTACAATTTATTGAGTGTTTCTCAAATGTGTGATAAGAAAAGCGGGTACTTTTTGGGAAGCGGGTGTGTGGTGTTGTCTCGAGTTTAAGATGCACGATGAGAAGTTTATACAACTTAGGGTACCTAGGAAGGAAAATATATATTGTTTTGATCTTAAAGATGTTCTTCCTAATAGGTCCTTATATTTGTTTGCTAAAGCATCATTGATGAGTCAAAATTGTGGCATAGAAGGCTAGGTCATCTCAATTACAAAACAATCAATAAAGCGGTAAAAGGAAACTTAGTGAGAGGTTACCTTCAAAGTTTTTGAGTGTAAGGAACTGTGTGCTTTGTCAAAAGGAAAACAACATAGAGCTTCTTGTAAGACCAAAGCTGTAAACACCATAACACAACCATTGTTTATGCTTCATATGGACTTATTTGGACCTACCTTTGTTAGAAGCTTGAACCATAAGCGATGTTGCCTAGTTATCACCGATGATTATAGTAGATTTTCTTGGGTATACTTTTTGGTACGCTAAGAGTGAGACTAGTGAGATTCTTAAGAGTTTCATTACTAAGATAGAAAATCTAGTAAATCATAAGGTCAAAGTAATCGGATGTGATAATGGGCGAGTTTAAGAATGATGTGATGAATCGAGTTACGTGTAGCTAAAGGTATTGAAAGACAGTTTAGTGTTGCTAGAACACCACAGCAGAATGGTGTGGTGAAAGAAAAAATATAACACTAATTGAAATTGCTAGGACCATGTTGTCGAGTCTAAGTTACCAACTACCTTTTGAAATTTGGAAGGCGTAGGAATTGCATGTTATGTGCAAAGCAGTAAGTAGTGAAGCCTCATAACAAGACCCCTATGAATTTGTTACATGATAGGAAGCCAATGATTGCATTCCTAAAACCTTTTGGGTGTCTGTTACCATTTGAATACCATAGACTACCTAGGCAAGTTTCAAGAAAAGCGGATGATGGATACTTTTAGGCTATTCTACAAATAGTAAAGCCTTTAGAGTATACAATAGGAGGACTAGACTTGTTGAAGAGAACCTACATGTTCAATTTAGTGAAAAGACTCTAGTGTTGAGACCAAAGGACGGTGGTTGTTTAACATTGATATGCTAACCAAATCTATGAATTATGAGCCTATCATTGCGGGAACTTCCACTAATCTTGATCCGGTATACAAAAGGATTACGAGGTAGATACATCTTCAAAGGAAGGCGATTCTCCAAAGGAGTTCTATTTGGTTGAAAAGTGGAAAGTCGGTTCATTCCTTCCATCATACACAAGCAAGGTCCCTACGATGATGATGTCTTGAATCTTGGAGGCAATGTTGATCATCATCAAGATAAGGATGAGTTGTTGAAAGATAACTCGATGTCGGTAGAAGAAATTGAAAAGAAGAAAAAGCGATGCAAGCCTTTGCTAAGCCCTCTGAAAGCGATAGGCCAAGTGATGTGCTTCATCGTGGTTTTAAATTTGTAACAAAATTACCGGTTAACTAGGAACACATTGAACAAGTATACCTAGTCGAGTTGTAGTATAGTATATGGTAAATCAAGGTCGTCCCAAGAGACTTGGTTGCACTACAAGTGTCGTTTGTTTGTTTAAGCAAGTAACAAGTAACAAGTTGATGGTTATGATTGTCACAGATCAAACCAACAAGAAAAGCATTATAAGAACAAGTAACAAGTTGATGGTTATGATTGTCGCGGATCAAACCAACAAGAAAAGCAATATAAGAACAAGCAAGTATCAAGACATTCATCATTATTCCAATCAAACACAAAATCTCAATAATCATATCAATAACAAACATCTTTAAATAGAAAAGTAACAAGGTTTACCCAAAGTATGAATTACAATAGGCAAAGATGAAGGATTATAGCACTCCTTGAGCCTCCAATCAACTACAATAGTTCTACCAAGCGGAAAATGATGTCAAACGCCTCGACAACCCTTGAGCACACTACGAATTTGGCGAGAGGTTTGTGGTCTTTTGGGAAGATAAGTTGGTGTAATTGGTGGAAATTAGTCCTTAAGGGTGGAGGCTTGAATTTCACACAAGTTGGGATAGGATAGTTGGTGGAAACTCGTCCTTGGGGTGGAGGCTTGAGTTTCACACCTTTGGGTGAAGATATTGAGAGTGGTATGTTGTTTTAGGTGGAAATTTGTCCTTAAGGGTGGAGGCTTAAATTTCACACCTAGAGATGGAGTGGTGGATGAAAGGGATGAGAAAGATGGAGAAGGATGATGAAATGAGGTGCGAATGGGTTCTATTTATACTACTACCAAGGCTTAGGGTATTGATGCATTTCTTGGAGGCCAAGGAGCTTGGAAGGACTATAAACCATGTAGGAAGGACTAGAATCATTAGGAACACGTTTGGAGTCTTAGTAGTGCGAAATGGTGAACAGGACCTCCAACCGGATCGGTTGAGCTCCAACCGAATCGGTTGGTCTTGACCATTCTCCGACCGGATCGGTTGCGGGACTCGACCGATCGGTTGGAGCAAAATCACAAAATTCATAAAGCGCAAAGTTGTAGATCTTTCTCTTAGCTTTCCGTGGCGCGAACCGGGGTCAAACGAGTCCGTATGCAAAAGTTATGGCCAAAATGGTGAAGGTGTGTCGAACAACGAGTCTTCAATATGTCTTCGTTTTAGCTTCTTTTCTTCATTTCTTTCTCATTTTCCTTCTTGAACTTTATTCTTGAGTCTTTGTACCATTAACTTGATGACTTTACTATCTCGAATATACTCCACAAGTCTTGCTTTTGTCAAGAATTCTTATATTTGGAGAAATCTTCGTGTTTTACTTCTTTTCCGTCTTTTCTCCACTTTCACGTACTTGGCTACAAATGAACTAGCAAACGCACTTTGATACGATTAAGCAACAAAAGTATATGATTATAGCCAAATAACACACATAAAAGCACGAGATAACGCTACTAAAAACATGCACAATTTGGCGTTATCAAATTCAAGACACTTAAACTTTGCTTGCCCTCAAGCAAATCTAAGAAAAGAAAAATAAACTACAAACCGAAATGACAAACGAAAGAAAAATAAAAATATTTTTGGCTTTTATATTTTTTACTTTTTTTTTTTTTTATATATAAAAATAAGCGAAAAATGGCGCAAACTCCCCACACTTAAGGTTTTGCTTGCCTCGAGCAAATCTAGAAATAAAGAAAATAAATCCTATTGGTGCATGAAATATGATTAGAAAATGCGATGCAAATCTACCAAGTACAAGTACAAGATAGGATTCATCGTTTTAAGCTTTTAGAGGTGAAAAATCGAGATGTTTGACAATACCCCATGGATTCTCTCGCTTGATAACATGGCTAAGCACCTCACGAAAAGGAACGGATGTATAATTCACTCAACACTCAATCTATTTAGTGATGGATAGTATTAAGGAATACTACACTCATATCGCTCAGTCATGATCTAAATATTACCATAGGCTTGTACAAGAAACAAAACTCCACCGACGTGGCGTAAGCACCAAGTATAAACATCTAAAGAGGGCTTTTATTCGGGTTATAACGATTAGGCTTGGGTGATTAAAGGGTATGGATAAGGCATGGGAATATTTATGAAATTGGTGTTAAAGAAAAATAAAGTCAAGTCTAATACCCATGTTGCTAGTCACCAAACAATCCATAAACCCAAAATGATTATAGTTACTAGCTTCTCTTCACATATCGATCACCAAATATATATATCACGTCTTAGCACATTGGCTAATCGATAACTCAAACATACTTCATCTTCCTTCATTTGCATAATAATATAGCTCATTGGCTATAATTGTCATCACACTTTTTTTTTTTTTTTTTTTTTTTTTTTTTTTTTTTTTTTTCGATGACTTATTCTCATTTTTTTTTTCACATTTTTTTTCTTCATATTTTTCATATATCACATCTCCTCCACACCGTATAAGCATCACCACAAAATACAAATAAAGCTGCGGTCTTCATCTTTGTCGAATAGCACACACAAATGGCAAAGTCACGGCTAACTCATAATCATAAAAACAATCCAACAACCAAGCAACTAGCAACCAACCATTTAGACATTAACAAGGGGTAGGCTAAGGTTTAAAGAGTAAAATATTTTTGTATTTTTCTGGATGAAACAAAAACGAAAAGGATGGCTCAAAGGGTGTACTAAGTGTATCTAGCGCTAAAGATGAGCGCTAACAATGGGTCTATGTAAAGGTGGTTAACTAACCGATGTGGTTAGCTAATATATCATTAGATGTAAACGGAAGGCCATTTGGTTTAAATCCTAAGGTGCCTCTTTATCACACGAATATGCTTATATCACACGAATGTGATCTTACTACGGTCTGGTAATGATTTACAAGTACAAGTTCTAGAATAAATAAAATCACCGGCACACTCAAGGAAAAAGATCCAAGCATAAAAGATGTATACTATATATGATAGGCTCAAATCCTCACAATTTAGTAGAAAGGGCTATAAAATATGTGCTAGCAAATGTCATCGATCCCAAAATGGATTGCAATATTAATCGGGACACATCTCAAGTTTTTCAAAATTACCGATTTCACCAGTGGGTTGATCCAGTTATTCTAATATATTAACCTATACGCGTGAAAACAACTAGATCATAAGGGCAAACAAGCTCACAAAATTTTAAAATTTGGACCAAAAATTTGGAAATTGAAAACGAGTTCCGCTTTTCACAATAATATTTCCCCCCACACTTAAGTTAAGCACACAAAAGAAAAAAAAAACTTAAATCTAGTTACGACTCTTTTTTTTCTTTTTCTTTTTTTTTTCTAATTTTTTTTTTTAAAAACCAACATGACTTATTCTTGTCCCACGAGTTCTCGGTAGCTCCATTGAAACGCACAAAGAAGCGGAGAAGCAGGTCAGCGCGAAGCATATTAAAAACCCAACTTCTTTAGGGAATCAGGGAGACCCGCCTTATACCTCTCACACAGTTTGTTTACAATGGGTGAGCCTTACTTTCGAGGGCTTTGAAAAAGTTAATTTATTAAAATAATCTACCAAACAAACAAACAAAGGAAAAATAACAAAGAAACAAAATAAAGCAATTGCAAAAACTTCAAAGCATGTAAAGATAGGGAAAATTAAAACTATAAGTCTAAGTGAAACGAAACCTCCCGGGCCAAAGAAATCGCGATCGAACTCCAAATGATAAGATGCTATGCAAACGCTAGCATAAGCGTATGAGATCAATCGATTTATCTTCCAAACAAACATGTCCAATCAAGAGTGTAAGGTCACCAACAATCCAATCAATCCTTCCTCCAAGAGCTTATTAAATCTGCAAAAACAAAATAAACTACAAAAACACGTAAAATTCTAAAACTCACTTTCGTAGGCATCACGGTTGCATTTAGCGCATGCAACAAGCCTTTAAACCCTCGGTGGCCAGGTGGGCGAGTTATAGTCTCGTGAGGGTTTCGATGAACATACCACAAAGTTCAAAACACTTTTATTTTAAAACACATGTACTTATTTATTTACAATGTACCTAATTGACAAAATTTAAAATGGAAAAACCAAATAAAAGAAATGATACTCTTGCAAAACAAAAGACATTTCAACTTATTTTATCTAAACACAAACACACAAAAACAAAAAGCGGCGATTTTTTTTTTTTTTTTTTAACAGATTAGTCCAACCGAACAGGTTACGGGATGAGACCGATCGGTTAGAGGAGTTTTCTAATTTTTTTTTAATTTTTTTTTATTTTTTTTATTTTAACAGTTACTCCGGCCGATCCGGTTCACGGGTGTAACGATCGGTTGGAATGAACAAATAAGACCAACCTTCCAACCGAACGGTTCTGGTTCTGACCGATCGGTCGGAGGAAATTCTAATTTTTTTTTTTTTTTTTTTTTTTTTTTACAAGAACACAACCGGATCGGTTACGGGTAGTGACCGATCGGTTGTAGTGGTTTATTAAGTCTGAAGCTTCAACCGATCGGTTGGGTGCAACCGATTCGGTTGGTTGATTACAGGTGGTTTGGTGGGTTTTTCGCAAACATTTTTCGAGCAACTTAGAAAGCAATCATTGAATTGAACATTTTAGAACACATGAAGCGAAATCCCAACATCAAAACACGATTTTGATGCAAAGATCATTGAGCAATTTTGAGAAAATGAGAGGTTTTTAAGAAAAGACAAGCATTCAAGCAAACATCATGAGCAAACATCAAGAGCAATCAATTCAACAAGCAAACAAACACAAGAATACAAGCGAGTCCCCGTGGCGCCAAAAACTTGATGTGCTTCATCGTGGTTTAAATTTGTAACAAAATTACCGGTTAACTAGGAACACATTCGGGCAAGTATACCTAGTCGAGTTGTAGTATAGTATATGGTAAATCAAGGTCGTCCCAAGAGACTTGGTTGCACTACAAGTGTCGTTTGTTTGTTTAAGCAAGTAACAAGTAACAAGTTGATGGTTATGATTGTCACGGATCAAACCAACAAGAAAAGCATTATAAGAACAAGTAACAAGTTGATGGTTATGATTGTCACGGATCAAACCAACAAGAAAAGCAATATAAGAACAAGCAAGTATCAAGACATTCATCATTATTCCAATCAAACACAAAATCTCAATAATCATATCAATAACAAACATCTTTAAATAGAAAAGTAACAAGGTTTACCCAAAGTATGAATTACAATAGGCAAAGATGAAGGATTATAGCACTCCTTGAGCCTCCGATCAACTACAATAGTTCTACAAGGAAAATGATGTCAAACGCCGACAACCCTTGAGCACACTACGAATTTGGCGAGAGGTTTGTGGTCTTTTGGGAAGATAAGTTGGTGTAATTGGTGGAAATTAGTCCTTAAGGGTGGGCTTGAATTTCACACAAGTTGGGATAGGATAGTTGGTGGAAACTCGTCCTTAAGGGTGGGCTTGAGTTTCGCACCTTTGGGGTGAAGATATTGAGAGTGGTATGTTGTTTTAGGTGGAAATTCGTCCTTAAGGGTGGAGGCTTGAATTTCACACCTAGAGATGGAGTGGTGGATGAAAGGATGAGAAAGATGGAGAAGGGATGATGAAATGAGGTGCGAATGGGTTCTATTTATACTACTACCAAGGCTTAGGGTATTGATGCATTTCTTGGAGGCGAGGAGCTTGAAAGGGACTATAAACCATGTAGGAAGGGACTAGAATCATTAGGAACACGTTTGGAGTCTTAGTAGTGCGAAATGGTGAACAGGACCTCCAACCGGATCCGGTTGAGCTCCGACCGAATCGGTTGGTCTTGACCATTCTCGACCGGATCCGGTTGCGGGACTCGACCGATCGGTTGGAGCAAAATCACAAAATTCATAAAGCGCAAAGTTGTAGATCTTTCTCTTAGCTTTCCGTGGCCATGAACCGGGGTCAAAGCAGTCCGTATACAAAAGTTATGGCCAAAATGGTGAAGGTGTGTCGGGAACAACGAGTCTTCAATATGTCTTCGTTTTAGCTTCTTTTCTTCATTTCTTTCTCATTTTCCTTCTTGAACTTTATTCTTGAGTCTTTGTACCATTAACTTGATGACTTTACTATCTCGAATATACTCCACAAGTCTTGCTTTTGTCGGAATTCTTAGTATTTGGAGAAATCTTGTGTTTTACTTCTTTTTAAGTCTTTTCTCCACTTTCACTGTGCTTGGCTACAAATGAACTAGCAAGCACTTTGATACGATTAAGCAACAAAGTATATGATTATAGCCAAATAACACACATAAAAGCAGATAACGCTACTAAAAACATGCATGATTTGAGCGTTATCACCAAGTATAATCGTGACAAGCCATCTTCTACCACCGATAGTTCAAGTGTAATTAGGCTACAAGTCTTGGTGATAGTACTTTCTTTGGACCACATCCAAAGCCACTATTTGGTGATGAGGGTATCCACATGATCCTAATATGCCTAATTTAATAGAGATTGATACTCCTACGATGATGAAGACATGGATGAATTCTTGATCTTGATTTGTCTAATTTGGAAGCTGTAATTAATGAAAGTCCAATTACTACTACCAAAATTCACAAGATTCATCCCAAGGAGCAATTCTTGGAAATTTGAATACTCCAGTTCAAACAAGAAGCGGGGTAAAGAACACTTGAACCCTTTCACGAACATGGGTTCTTTGCAAGATCTCTTCACTGAAAAGCGACCATACGGATCGCAAAATTGCTGTTTGCTTGTTTTCTGTCTCAAAAGGAGCCCAAGAGAGTGGAAGAAGCTTTATCGAGAAGAAGGGTGGGTAGAATCAATGCAAGAAGAGCTTCTTGAGTTCAAACTTCAAGAGGTTTGGACATTGGTTGATCTTCGAATGGGAAGAGGGCTATTGGGACTAAATGGGTGTTCGAAACAAGAGGATGAAAGAGGAATTGTTGTGAGGAACAAGTCAAGGTTGGTTGCTCAAGGATACACAAGCTGAAAGTTTGGACTATGATGAAATATTTGCACAGTTGCAATGATAGAGAGTATAAGTACATCATATGCTTCTAGAGTTTTTGAACATATGAGAATCGACCACGAGAATGTTGTCATTAGAGATGTTCCTTTATTTCTCACATGCTTACTTTGCCTCACGATTACGAGTTTAATGAAGGTCTTGCATCATGGACTAGGAGAACACAGGCACTAAGCTTCCTCGAGCTAGTGTTAGTGGTATGGTTAATGAAATTTGTCACATGGAGTGGAGGTGACATGATTGGAAGGGCTTCACTTCTTGATTCATGCTTTGATCTTTGGTCGGGGATAGTGGAAACATCAATAAGACCCAACCATTGGCAACTCTAATGTGGAGAGTTCTTTGGAACTTAACACGGTGGAGAATCCCTAGCCAAGTTGGGGCTTCTGAGTACATAGATGATCGAGCTAGGTGCGGTGCTATGTCTTCTATATCCAGATTCCTCTCGGGCGGTTAACACATTCGAAGTGATGAGGATCGCTTGGAATCGACGATGAATTGACGGTTAATGACTTTTTACATGATGACTTTTCCAATGAACCACTATCGGACCGATTCGCGCGGTCGAAGTGGGAGGATATTCTTGAATGTTTAAATGAATTGGCGACTACGTGTGCCAAAATGGAAAATACAATTTCGGTCTCTGAGGAGTTAGGCGTGTTTGTGGTAAGGATATTCGGAGGTTGAAGCATAGAGTATTGGTTTTGGAGAAAGTGAAAAGACACAGGTTCTTTGTTTTGAAAGCTATGAGAAGAAAGAAAAGAAGGTGGATTCTCTCTTGCTCTGAATGCGAAGGATGTATCAAGCAGGGAGGAGTGATGGCATGAATTCGGGGGAGGTGTGGATGTATCATTAGTGTACCTATGGAAGAAGATGTTGATAGTGGAGATCAAGATTTTTGGTTTCGATAAAGATGGGAATGAGGTTGTTCTTGAAAAATTGAAGAATGTTGAAGTAGTGCGAGAACACAACAAGCGATAGTATACACGAAACCATGGTTAGTACTCTTGTAACCGATGCGGTTTCAAACTTGGCTATTGTTCCTACTCTTCACACCCAGCTGCAATCATAACCACTTCCTTGTTGTCACAACTCTCTATATTACCACCCAAGCCTAAAGAAGAGAAAGAAGGCGCAAGTACATTGATTAATCTGAGCAAAACATCATCTATTTCTACACCAATCATTGCATACGCTTGTCTGTTCAATCTCGCAACCAAACCTAAAGGAAAAAGTTTAGTTATTGGTGAATCATTGAAGAAGAAAGTGGTTAAATCCGATATTGGGAAAGGAAAAGCGGTTCTTGAACGGTGAAGTTTAAAAGTAAAGCGAACAAGAAGCTTATGATGAAGAATATGGAAGAAACTTGGTGGTGAAGAACAAGCGACTTTGGATAAAAGAAATAAAGAAGAGGAAGAAGCTAGTGAGAAATGGTTAGTTATATGGTATGAATCACAAAACTATCTTCAAGCTTCTTTACAAATATGATGAGTTCTTGCACAAGAATGGGCCTTTGTTGGATGATAAGGAGAAAGCTAGGCGATGAGTGGATGGGCAAGGAATGTGAGCAAAACAAAGAAACATATTATAAGAAAGAATCTCTACTATGGCTCGGATGAGGAATGTATTGATGAAGATTATTAAAATTCACGCATATATGTTTACGATAATCTCGAGGGTGTTCATTTGAAAGAATTTGGAAATTTATGAGAGATGTATGAGGATTAATAAAGATGATTTACGTCAATGAATTCTAAAAAGGAAGAAGAGTGGATTAAAAAGATGATGAATGGATTCAAAGTAAAGAAAGAGA
The DNA here is from genome assembly GCA_022545495.1 of Chrysanthemum lavandulifolium. Lineage (NCBI taxonomy): Eukaryota > Viridiplantae > Streptophyta > Magnoliopsida > Asterales > Asteraceae > Chrysanthemum > Chrysanthemum lavandulifolium. The sequence continues at coordinate 67,955,506 of CM040246.1, forward strand.
AAATCGAGGTTCGGAGACATCGATTCTAAAAGATTGAAAGTTGTTGAAGATGTAAATCAAATCATTTCTTATGAGTTTAAGCTAATAATTGGAAGTGAAGGAGTTTGGAAAATTCAAAGACTCAACAATGAAGTTTCGAGTATAATAAATTTTCACAGATGCTTGATATTTTGATAGAGATGATTTGATGAATCTTTGGATACTTTACAAGAATAAATTTGGTGAAGTACATCCAAATGATTATCATGAGAGGTGGTTTATCATAATTTGAAGATTCTATTTGAACCTACTCATGATGAACACGAATGGCAAGGACTCTACAATGGTCAAGTTACTAGATGGTTTTATATCAAACTTGTGGAGTTCATGTTTTAAGCATTTGGAAAGGTTATTCATATGCTTGTAGAAGGTGATTATCCTCATTGAATAAGCATCCGGGAATAATTGCTCGAGATGTTGAAGCTTTGGTTGTATCAAGATGTTAGTATCTTATGATGGTCAAGCTTACGATTTGTTCTTTGAAGTATGAGAAGATACTTAAAGCTAGTAAGTGTTTGGCTACATCCTCCAATTCGAGATGTTTTGAGCTTAAAGAAAACTTGAGAATTACGTTGGAATTTATCAAGTTTAGGGGAGGATGTTGGGTTTTAGGTTCCTTGCATCAAGAATTACTCTAAATCTTGGAACCACGGACAAGTTTGATATAACCACGGACGAAGTGTGTAACCACGGATGAAGTCAACCATGACTAGTAGTATTGTGTAACCACGGATAATATATTGTAATCCTTTGCTAGTCTTGTATAGTCGGTTAGTTTATTGTATTATATAAATATGGAAAGATATTTATCTTGTAGGTTACGTATTGTATATTGTATAGGACTCCTTAGCCTATAAAAGGAGGTCCTAGGTTAGGTTAGATATCGTATGTTTTATATCTAAGGTCGATACACTTCAAGGTTGCAAAACCCTAATCTTGTAAAGTATTCGTATTAATAAATAATATTTAGGTGTTGAATGTTTCTTGTTCTTCTTAAGATTAAGTATTAAATTCGCGTAATACTTGATAAGCTTTTGTTATAAGTCGGTTTTATATTAGATTGTTTGCTCAACTGGGATCAGCAGTTGTTTACCGGTGGAGTTAGGCCAAATCTTGTGTTTAAGGATGAAACAAAGTCGTTTGGGAATGACTTTAGGTGTTTAATATGTCACTAAACCAAACAACGCCGTTTTGGTAGATTTAAAGTAAAATGTATACACACAAAAAAAAAGAAACTCTAGCGGGGAATAAAACATACACACATGGAAACAAAATCGAGTACACTTGCACAAACAAACTATTAGATTCGAAGATTTTTGTTGCATGTAATTGATATATTTTATTTATTTAATTGATTTGTTGTTAATGTTTTTGAAATCGGGGTTTTCAATTCAATTTGTTTTTGTTGGAATTTTTTTGGGGTTTTGGCTGGAATGATGTGTAAAACGCCTGATTATGCCTGCCATGGTTTGTGAAATAACTAGATGATCAACATTCGTTGGAGGTTGGAAGTACTCATCAAACATATCTTGAAACAATGAATCCCAAACTATGAATCCCAGTTATCCTTAGTAAGTGAAGCATTAGGTGTTGAAGGAGAGTCATATGACCATAATTCAAGCATCCATCAACATGTAGTATATGCACTCTTCTCCCCCTCAAAAATTGCATCTGAAGTTGCCATTTTTGAGTTGAACAAGTGAATAAGAATATACACCAAACCATGAAGATTGTTGATGAGGAATGTCGATGAGAATGGTCATACACATGAGGTTTCTCTTCTTTTGAAGATAAAGCGCCTTGGCGTACACCTTTCTTTTCTTTGAGGAGCGGGGCACAAGTGTTATCTGCGAGGCATATAATGATGAAGTACGAGGCACAGGCGGTGTGAGCAGGCGTCATCGCAGATAGAATATCAAGGTTGAATTACATGAACCAGCATACACAAACATGCCGACCACGAAATAGCCCAAGCCCAAAGAATAAAATAATCGCCAAAACAGCGGGAGCGGAGTATTTTATTCCCCCACCGATTTCTTCTGCTTCAATATATAGAGGTAATAAGTGTCTACTATAAAAGCTCCCGCGATATCACGAGACCTAATAAAATTTGTTTTGTAGTGCTAATTTTCATAAAAGTCACTCGATTTTCTAAAATGCACTCGGGCATAAAACATTGTGATTCTTGTTATTGCTTAGTTAGTTCGTTAATGAAAAGTGAACTAATTCTTAATTAAATTCAATCATTTTAGCCAAAAATCAAATTCATTATTATTGTTGTAATAGTTGACACAATTTTAAGATAAACAAAAATAAAGAGATGAACATTCAGTATAAACAATGTAGGTATTGATACAAAAGTTGGGCGTTCCTGGTTTGAGCTCCAGTTCTCGTATCAATTGAATATTGCTGCTCGAGACCTGCGCACTAAGTAAACAGAAAACACCGTTAGGCTTATCGTGGGATTGTCTCCCACAATTATCCTCCGGCGTGAGAGTAAGTAATCGGTTTAAGGTTATGAAGAGTTAGGGTTTAGATCGTACCTTTAATGAGGATAGGGTTCCTTTATATACACGAAAAATCCTTGTTGTTTCGTGTTCCCCAATCTTGATGTATCCGCCTAAGTCGGTTGGTAAATGATTATCTCCAAAGTTAGGAGATATCGGATATCTTATTCCATAAATGTCTTTGGGCACGGGCTTTCATGAGCCCAAACCATTATTAAGTTAACCCATTCGTAATGGGCTAGTTAGTGTTATTCACCGGTCGGGTTTGTGACCGAATATGACTATCGTCATCATGTCCCCAGGTCTAGTATCTTGCAGTGACGAGCTGCGGATGCTAGACTAAAACTATGTTGTTAAATTCGCATAGCGTAGCGGAGAAGTTACCCATATTGAAGAATATTGGTGAATCTGGTCGAATATCGTCAAACCAAAGCCTCGGAATTCGGGGAAAGTAGCGTATCGTCGTCACATCAATGGATCCTATCCACTCAATTGGGGATAGTGGAATCACGTGTCGTGCATCGCGTGGATAGCGAAACTATATAACCATCGATCTTCCTTTACCGTGATTATCACGGTAAAAACTTAATCCACCATTGTTAACAAATCTTCAACTTACAACCCGAAAACTACTATCCCCTAAGGTAATTGCGCGTGCTTTAAGAATTACACAATGGTCCGTGGATTATCGACTTCACCTCCGGCGATCGAGGATGAACTCATGAGTTCACCTCGGTTATTATACTCGATGGCGCGCATCCGGGTGGTTCGGATCTTGTGGCGTCCATAGCGGATTTTCAGAAGGAAGGTTGGGTATACACGCGTTTCTTGAATTTGCAATCGGCGTGTGCCCGTATCCTTATTCTGTGCGGCGTGTTAAATTATTACCATCTGCGCATATCCGGTACCTTTGCATATGTGCGGCCAAAATAACAAATTTTGAGGTGAATTGTCGTCTTCGGCAATTAACCCAACTATCCAACTATTCCGTGCCTTTTACCACAGCGTGGTCAAATGGTTGGGTATCGTTAAGCTAAGCGTCTTTGGAAGGCTGCGATGTTACCTTTGAAAAGTTGGACGCGCTTAGGAAGCGGAGGAAGCGTTTTACGGGTTGATGAAGCGTGTTTCCCATGGCGCTTCGACTTTTACACCCAGGGTTCACTGACAAAGGATGAGCGCCCACTCCCTGGATCCTACAGCGCTGAGGACGCGGAGACGATAAACGTCAACCGTATTCCCATCAGTTCCTACCTAGAAGAATTTTTGGTACACATGGGCATAAGCCGTAATTATTTTGGTGCACCTGATGAGGTATCAATCTTTTTAGGCGCGGATGGCCAGGGTGGGTGCTCGTCTTTTTCGCAACCCTTGTGCTTTATTAATGTGAGCCTTTCCTTTCATCTTTATAATTTTTGTAACCTGTTTGTTGTGTGTTTTTTGTTGCGCAGAAATGGATCTGTTCAGGGTTGTTCAGTTAGCGAAGCCGCGTCAGCCACAGTGAGGCGCGCCAGCTGAGAGAAGGGGAAGAGCCTATTATGGCGACAAGCTACGGGTGTGTCATGGGTGAACACGGAAGAGGTGGGAGCGGTGGTCCCAGCTGCGTTGGAAGCTACCCTCTGCGAGTGTCCGAGCCCTAGGGTGGCTTCTCAGTTAGTCTGTAGTCCCAGTAGGAGTGGCGGAGCATATGGAGGAAGAGGAGGAGGAGAACCCCGGTGAGCGCTTGAGATCACTTGGAGAGGATGGCGCAAGCTCATCGAGAAAAGCAGCGCCCGTTGTCCTAACGGTGGAATCATCATCGAGTGGCGTTGCGTCGCCTCCCCTCGGTGATACATCGGTCCATGATGAAGTAATGTCGCCAAAGTTTTTTTTTTTTTTTTTTTTTTTTTTCGTATCCCTGTTTATGTGAAACATTTATTAATTCCCTTTCTCGTGTGCGGGTTTGAACACTCTGCTGAGTCGCCCCAGGATAGTCCTGTGCATTACGAGTCTTAGAGCCACACCGGGCCGAGCCATTGGTAGGCGGGGATGCGCCATTAGGTCAAATTGTTGGGGAGTTGGCATTGGCGGCCTCTGACAAGCTTCACTTGGTGGAGAAGCTAAAGGCCAATGTTTACGGGAAAGCGACCAAGGCGCAAAGGATCAAAAATTGCGTCATTGAGGCGCGGTTGGCTAGTGCCAAGGCAAGCGAGGGCACGAGTTCATCGCCCAGCTTGTTGTAGAAGATGGCGATGGGTTAAATAAGCGAGGCGTCTTAGAGTCATCGGTACAAGGCTTCGTGTCTATGGGCGATGAAGTATACGGAGAAGGGCAAGGAAGAGTTGACCTCATGGTTGGAAAATTTTGGTGCCCTTGTGGTAGTGCCTTGGAAGCGCAGGAGATGAAGTTCTTGGCTCGGCTGAGTATGATGAGGAGTTATATCCCCAGCTCTTGTATACTATTCTTTGGCCTTGGTGGCTCATAGGCCATAGTCTGCGACTTCTTTTCGGCACCTTGGAGTCGCAGGAAGTGGTGGATGCTTTTGGGGGGTTTAGTCTTGGCGTTGGCGCGGGGTAAAGCGGTTGTTGAGGAGCTTCATGAGGCGGGTCTTTGAAGGTGCCTGGCGATCTGATGCACGGATATAACGCTAATGTCGCACGATGATCTGGTTGCAACAATGGAGAAGATGAAGTCATTGGAGCTTCACTTGATTTACGAGTTAGGCCTTGATCGGGATTATTCGATAGGGGTCATTATGGAGGGGCGACCTTATCTCGACATCGTGGTGAAAATGCGGAGCCTTGATCGAACAATTTTACGAAACAGATGAATCTCAACTCAAGTGCCTATGTTTGCTCGCCTAAGGATATCTTGAATCCCCCGCTTTGGAGAAAAGTGCCCTTGAAGCAAGTGTTGGGCGCGTGCTACAAGACTTGCAAAAGGAAGGATTAAAGGTAAAAATTTGTTTTGTGCGATATTAGTGACGCTTCTCCCGTCCGACGGGATACGGTTAAGCGTTGACACGGTATCGTGCGAGATTCCGACCCTCTTGAAGAAGGCGAATGAGGTTGGAGACGCGCAAAACATGTAGGAAATTCGTCTCTTAGAGGCATTGTGTGATATGTGGATGGTAATTTGTAAAGTAAACATCATTTTGTAAGCACGCATGGTACTTAATGGAACATTATTTTTGTTGAATGGTGTTGCGACTTATAATATTTGCGCTTAGTTACTTGTCTTTCCATAAAAAACGTGTGTATTGTCTAAGAAGCAAACTGTTGTATAAGCGCGGATAATATATGAAGTTCATAACAATGCGTGAAAATCATGGTATACTTAAAACATAATTTCTAAGTATGTTTTATCGTACTGTAAATATCATATCAAGTATCTTGATTCCTAATTTGTTAAGCGTGCACCGTATGCATTATTGCGTGCCGTCGTGGGATGCGTCTGAGAACTTATTCCAGCGTCTTGAGAACAAGGTGTTTAACAAGGATACATGATCCAATGTTGATGGGTTTGCAACCTCTTTTCAACGAGTTGTTTAGTAGGTTTACTCATCCTTTTACCATCGTGGGTTTATTAAGTGCATGCGCCATGTGAGCAAGAGATAAAAATGTTAAGTCATAAGGTCTATGGAAATAACAAATTGAAATGTGTCGCGGAGTTAGCTAGAAACATGACGTTTATTGATACTTTCAAGTTTTATGAAAGAAAATAAACAAGATATTGCCTAAGTAAAGCAGAATGTAAATACATGGATAATGATTGGGCACTTCACTAAAGTGCGAGAATGTCCGTGTCTTTGGTAGTAGCCATTCCTATAGATAACACGCTTAAGATTTCAAATGTTCCGTGTAGCGATAGTTCACGACCATCCATGTCCGTAGCTTATGCGCTTTGTTCTAATGCTTGATAACCTCGTAGGGTCCTTCCCACTTTGGTCCAAGTTTGCTGTGTCTTCTGCGTGGCTCGCATCGTTGGCACGGTATCTGAAGTCACAGTGCGAATAAACGCCGCACTTTAGCATCGTAGTATCCTTCATTTTGACTTGATCTTGCTTCGCATATAAGCTGCGGCGCGCGTCTTTCTTCCAACAGTCTAAGTCGATCGCGTTCATCGTCATTGGTTGCCACATTGACTTTGATGCGAATAGTTGGCATCCCAATTTGGCGGTATGACGGCCTCGCCCATAGACTAGAAAGGGGTGTCTCTGTCTTTGGTTTTGATTGAAGTGCGGTGCGCCCGCGGAACATGCGATAATTCTTACCCACCTTCCTTTGTGCTTGTCTAGGCGTGCTTTAATTCCTTCGCCCGGACTTCGATTTGCATGCTCTACTAAGCAATTGGTTTGTGGATGTTTGATCGATGCGAAGTGTTGCGTGATATTCAACTTCTCGCACCGGTCCTTGAAGGATTGTCACAAAATTGTTTCCGTTATGCGAGATGATTTCCACGGTGGTCAGGCGGCATACAATATTTTCCCAAACAAAGCGTTTGACACGATTGCCATTAATTGTTACAAGCGCTTTTGCTTGATCCACTTGGTGAAGTAGTCTATGGCCGCTATGAAACTTCAATCCTCGTGCTGCAGCGGGAAGGGACACCGCAATGTCGATACCCCACTTGTAGAATGGCCATGGCGCCGTGATGGCGTCGACTCTGTTGTGGTTGGCGCGGAGCGGGTCTATGAACACGACAATCGTTGCATTTTCTTATTAATTCCACGCATCACGGTGCATGGTGGGCCAATAGTATCTGACCAGTAAGCGCCGCCACGAGATCTTGGTCACGAATGCATCTTTGCATGGTAAGCATGGATTTCCCTAAGTACATAATTTGCTTGTAGGGGCCGGCGTGAAGCCATGGTTCGCGAAAGGGCGTCGATAGAGTACACCGTCTCAAGTTCAAACCGCTATCTTTGTCGCCGTATTCTCGGGGCTTCCTTTTTGTTCTTGAGGCAATGCTGCTCTTGCTTATGAATTCCATTATTGGTGTCATCCACGTAGGTCCTTCGCTTCTATTACTATGGATATTTCCATCTCTGAGATGGACTTGCTCTTTAGTGTTTCCACCAACACTTGTTTTGACAGGTGTGCAAAGCTTGTGGAGGCAATCTTGCTTAGTGCATCCGCCTTTCGATTTTCCCCTCTAGGAACCTGCTTAATGGTGAACCTGTCAAAGCCTTGAATTAGTGACTTGGTTTTGTTGAGGTATTGGATCATGTTTTCCTCTTTAGCCACGTACTCGCCCAACACATGGTTGGCTACTAGCCGGGAATCCACATTTGCTTCCAGGTTGCGCACACCCATTCAGTGCAATCGTAGTCAGGCGATTAGGGCTTCATACTGCTTCATTATTTGTCATTGTGAATTCAAACGCGCGGTCGTAAGTGAATTCCATTCCTTCCGGTTGTGAGGATGAGGCTGCTCGACCCGTCCACACATGAAGATCCATCCGTGAACAAGATCCATGGGTGCGGTAGTTCCTTCTTGCTTGGTCTTTGGTGCATCATCGATGTATGCGGTTTTCAATGATGAAATCGCTAGTATCGCCCTTTTCTTTGCGGTCGCGTGGCTGTAGGAGATGTTATGCTCGCCTAGCAATACACTCCCTTACGCAATCGTCCGGCGCCTCGGGTTTGGAGATGATGCGCTTGATCGGTTGATGCGTAATCAACTTTGCTATGGGTGCGCTGGAAGTACTGCGTAGCTATTTGGCGGCAAACACTAACGCCGGGACCAACTTCTCCATTCTTGTTGTAATTAATCTCCGTTTTCTTAAGTGCTTTGCTTACAAAGTACACGGTGTTTATCTTGAATTCCTATCAGTCGTGATCTGCGTGATAGCTCCATAGTCGCGAGATAAGTACATAATTAGTTCTTCCCACGGTCGGGTGCGACTAGTGTGGGGAGCGTTGCGGTGTTGTTTAAGGCGTGTAAAGGCTTCTTACGCCTCCATAGTCCGGCAAAAATCTCCTTTTTATACACTTCTTGAGTGTCTTGAAGAGAGTAGTGACTTGTCTGCGACTTGGACAAGAATCTATTTAGGCAGGCCGGTTTTCCATTGAGATTGGACTTCCTTCAACGTCTTGCGGTGAAGGAAGTTCGATAACGACATAGTTTTCTCGGACATGGTTTGATGCCATCGGGTTCTATCGGTGTCAGAAACATGCCTTCATGAGCGCCAAAAGTGCACTTTTTAGGGTTTAGCTTCATGTTGATCTCTTTGAGTGTCTAAATGTTTCCTCGATGTCGCACCAACTCATCTTGATATGGCTTTTTATGACTAGGTCGTCAACATAAACCTCTAAGTTGCGGCTCACCTGTTTTTCAAATGCATTATCCACTAACCGCTGATAGGTGGCGCCTGCGTTCTTCAAGCCAAAGGGCATTTTGGTATAGCAGTAGACGCCTTGGCTTGTATGAAAGGCCGTTTTTTCCTCATCTTCCTTAGCCATCTGGATTTGGTGGTATCCTTTGTATGCATCTAGGAAGCACTTGAGTGGGTATCCACATAAACATTCTACCTTCCAGTCTATCTCCGGTAGTGGGTAACAGTATTGTGGACATGCCTTGTTGAGATCCGTGAAGTCCACACACATTCGCCGGCTACCATCGCTCTTTTCACCATTATTGGGTTGGAAAGCGATCGTGGTAGTAGACTTCTCGCATGATACACCTTCCGCAAGTTTGTATACCTCTGCGGAATTACTTGTGCGCGCGCACGGGCTTGGCGCGCTTACGGCGTGTGGTGAGTATCATTGTCGGATTATCGACTTGTGTTCGTGATCGTGCGTGGTACTCGGTCATGTACTTTGCCATTATCAAGCGGCGATCCTCCGATCGATACTTCTTGTTACGGGTAATCATGGTGAATGCGACCCCGGGTTTGGAACTTTGGTTGCGTGCTATTTTGAAATGGGTGCCGTCTCACATGTAATTGTGTTACATTCTCTATGTGGTGCGGTGGCGTTGTAGAGTAACAATACCACCTTCCTTTGGGAATTTGAGCATCCCATGTCTTTGTAGGCGATACAACGCGTATGGTGATATCCACGGTCTTCGATAATGCCATTGTATGGCGAAGGATTGATCACCATAAAATTCATCCGAGCCGTCGCGGTGTTCTTTATTACCCGCATTGACTAGTAGGCGTGTTGCCCATAGGCCATATCTTTTCTCTGTAAAACCGGTCGGTATTTGTCATGGCCGGGCTTAGCGGCTGCGTATCTCGGTCGCGATCGCTTGAAGCGATGTTCGTACATTATGTCTGCGGATGCCCTCCATCAACATACATGCGGTGGATATCGTGACCCCGCATTAATTTCAATGGTGGCGGCTCTACCCGCTGCGTTGTCCGCGATCGAGGTGGGGAAAGAGATTTCAACGCCACGGAAAATTCTGGTGACCTTACGCCTGGTTACTCATTGCCATGATTGTATCATGTAGATAGGCCGACCTTATCTTTGGGTCCTTCTTTCTTGTTCCCACTCTTACGCCTATCTTTTCCTTCTTTGATGTTCTTGACCAAATGGTCCAATCGCCTTCTTTCACTAATTTATCAATGAGTTAGCGCGGTTGGGCGCATTCATTCAGTGGTGTGGCCCTTACGCGTGATAGTCACGATATCCACTCCTACGCACCGATCCTCCGGAGTGCGCATTGGTGGGGTCTTGGAAAGTTCGCATATACATTGCGAATATTTCCTTAGGAGTCTTGGTCATTGGGGTATACTGTCATTATCCCGTCCGCTCCCAGGGCGCGGTAGTTCTTATTCGGTTACTACTCCGGTCGATTGGATTGTCTCCCAGTTGTTCACTGTGACCGGTAGTTTGAGTAGCTTTTCTTGCTATTCATGGCGGCTTCTCCTGGATGAAGGACCTTGTGCGTTTCATAAGTTCCTCGAAGGTTTGGGGATCTTGTCGTTCAACTTTTGATGAGTTCGGGTTATTGATCCGTTCATGAACCACGAGATTTTCGACGCCGGGCATGCCCTAACACGGATGCACTCATCTTTGAAGCGCTCCATATAAGCGCTTGTAGATTCCCCAGCCTTTGTTTGACCTGGCGAGTTCGGCGGGGTTTTAGCGCACTTCTTTCGTTGAGTGAAGTTTAGGCGAAACGCCTTTCTCAACTCTTCAAAGCCATCAATGCTTCTGCGTGGAAGCTTCTTGAACCGATTCACGCGTTCCCACTAGTGTGGAATTAAACATGTGGCACCATACTGAGGTTGTGGCGGTTTTGATAGTAGTGGTGATTCAAAAATTTTAGGTGATCATCGGGATCACTGTTTCATCGTGAGGTTTTGACATTAGCGGGCATCGCCTTCTTATCTTTTGAGAAATTGCGATCGTCGGTGAGCGCGTCCACCTTTTGGCGGCGCCACGGAAGAGACATGTCTTCCTCCTCACGGTCACGATATTTCTTCACGGACTTCCGGTGTCGGTTCGCTATCCTCGTTGTTCGAGGAATTACGGAAGGGCAATTTTCCTTCTTCGGCGTTTGCGCAAGCTGTACTCGAATCGCGCGAAGGGCTTTCACTTGGGGAGTACCTTCGCCCAAGTCTGTCCTGGATTCTGCGGCTACCAAGCCTGGCGTGGACATTGGTACACCGTTCATCCTCCTCGCTCTCTTCCAAATGTTGCGAGTTAGATGTCTCATCATTCTCAACTCTCCTCCCAATTCTGTTAAACACTGGGGGTCGGCGGCTATCCCTTCCGCGCTTCTCTTTCTGGTGACGCGTCGGAGATGTCTCATATTCCGTATCGAAATTTAGTCGGGCGTGCAGGATTCGACTCGTCCTCTTTTTTGCTTCCTCTTGCATGAGAGCGGCCAGAGTTTCGTAATTTTGAGATACGAAATCTCCCGGTGCTAGTTCGGTGCGACCCCTCTACAGAGTAAAGGTGTGCTTCTACCACTGGGCCCTTGTTTACATCGGTGCATCTGGTGCCTTGAGGTCGGTTTCTATCTTGATTGGAGGGAGTGGCAAAAAGGGTTCATGATGGATCTCTGCTGTTGGTGGTGGTTGTAGTGGCTGGGTTGTCCCGGGCGTGGTTCCACTATAAGGAAGACCAGTGCAGCCACGATCCTTGGTTTTAGTGACCTTGGTTATTCAGAGTCCGCTTGAAGGCGATCCATTGTCGACTTCTTTCCGTAAGGTCTGTTTGCGATCGGCGATTTCCATGCTTCGTCATTCTAGTTCTTAGTTCTTAGTGATGGTCCCCGGATGGCGCCACTTGTTGATACAAAGTTAGGCGTTCTGGTTTGAGCTCAGTTCTCGTATCAATTGAATATTCTTTTCGAGACACTGCGCACTAAGTAAACAGAAAACACCGTTAGAACTTATCGTGGGATTGTCTCCACGATTATCCTCCGGCGTGAGAGTAAATGTCGGTTTAGGGTTATGAAGAGTTAGGGTTTAGATCGTACCTTTAATGAGGGATAGGGTTCCCTTTATATACACACGAAATCCTTGTTGGTTTCGTGTTCCCCAATCTTCGGCGTATCCCGCCTAAGTCGGTTGGTAAATGATTATCTCCAAAGTTAGGAGATATCCGATATCTTATTCCATAAATGTCTTTGGGCCTGGGCTTTCGTGAGCCCAAACCATTATTAAGTTAACCCATTCGTAATGGGCTAGTTAGTGTTATTCACTGGTCGGGTTTGTGACCCGAATATAGACTATACGTCATCAGTAGGAGCATATGGTTTTGATTCACCTGTTAAAAGCAACTCAATAGCAACAAAAGAAAAACGATAACTTGCAATGTATATTGGTTCACGCTCTTTACCTGAGGATAACATGTGAAAAGAGATTCCATGCTTATGCTCTATAATGATTCAACGGCTTGCTTAAAAGAGGTTTTGTGAAAAGAATTTATATTCTCTCAACTTGGTATTAATATGAACGATCATGTTCGTTCACAGTAAAAAAGAAGACAATAAAGAAGAACACAAGTCCCTAAGTCAGCCTCATTGTTTTGTTTATGAGGAAGCATTGCCAGTCATATTAATGTCGACTTGATAGCATCTCAATCATCGTGAAAACGACATAATCATGAATTAAGAAAAATGAATTACATATATATACTTATGATAAAAGTAATACAACATACTCTTTACTAAAGGCATGGGTTCAAGATTCACATCAAACCCAAATACGATATCCAATTATCTTTTAATGCTACCAAAAACTACTCTTAGGTCTCGTGAATCAAAGACATTAACATGAGCCCGACTCATGAATCATTTAACGCTGGAATAACAAAGACATTAACATGAACCCGACTCATGAATCATTTAACACACTAAAATTTTTTTGGCAATAGTACACACTTATAAAAATGTGTACAATTTTACCATGTTGTCCATGATTGTAAATGTGTACAAATTATCTACACTTATAAATGAGAAAAATACTAAAAATTCACACTTACAATCATAGAAAAAAGTTACACACATAAAAATATGATTGTATAACATTATACAAACTTACATTTGTTGGGCTTCTTATGAACAGTACGACGTAGGACTTTTTTTTTAAAAAAAAACTTCGGGTCAAACCGGGTCATTTGATTCTCCACCATCCGATCAACCCATTTGGCTATGTGGCAGTGTATGGGGTGCTTTTCAAAATTAGATTGACCCGGTTGTGTTTATATCTCTTTTATTCTTCTTCTTCTTCTCACAGAATTCCTGAACTTTCCGTCTCCCTTATCCAAAAAACCAAAACACACACAAACTAGATCAATTTCTTCACATAACTATTTTCTTCCTGAAGCTTCTCTTGAAGATCTAATATCATCAAACCCACCAACCTAATCTTTAAAGATTGAAGAAGGATTTAAGAAGGAGCAAAATCAAATGTGTAAGTTTATCAACCCTAACTAAATATGTATAAGTTTTACCTTTTCTTCGATTTTGTGTGCCTTTGATTAGTTGCGTGGGTATATTTGGATTTTTTTTTTATTAAAGTTGTATCAAACTGTGTGTTCATTTGTTAATTTTAAACCTTTTGGATTTCGAATATTAATTTTGAGCTTTGCTTCATAGATGAGGAAGAAGATGGAGAAGAATGAGGTAAAAGCAAAGGGAAATCTTCCAATTTGTAAGTTTATAAAGTATAATTTTTGGATGTTTATGTCAGTAGAATTTGGAGGTATTAAGTTGTGGAAATGCAGTTTTTTTTTTTCTTTCTGATTATTTAAAAAATGATGATGGGTTTTGTTTATTTTTTGATTCTGGTTAAGTATTAATAGAATGGTTATAAGGTTATTGATTGCAAAAATCTCATTAAAGGTATAATATTCTTGCAATTTTTATGGGTTGAATCGAAAGAAGGTTTTGTGATTTCGAGCAATTAGTGATTTTTTTTGGGTTTTTCTACAAACCTGCACACATACGCCGTTTGCGCATCATATTGTTTTAAAAATGTTAGGATTTAAGAAGTTTTTATGCCCGTTTTCTCGGGTCATTGGTGGTTGTATTGGTATCAAAGAATTGTTTTTTTTGTGTCGAGTATGTTTGGTCTTCAAGAATTAAAAGGTACGTTTAATATTTGATTAGTGGAATCTTTGTTTCTGACTTTTTAATGATAAAAATTGATGGTTAATTTAGTTAAGTTTGGGTAAAGGGGCAATTCCCCGAAAAAATAATTTAGCATCTTCAAGGTTATGGAACACGCTAAATTTAGCATCTTTTTAGGTATTTAGTTGTTTGGGATTGCTTATTGGAAATGTATATGTGCTTATAGTGTTTTGGTGCACCTTATAGTGCATATTGAATCTTAATTGTTAATTGATAATTATAGATTAATACAACCATTATTGATAAATATACAATGAGTGAGTTTCTGTTTTGGCAGCCTCGATATGGGTTGTTGGTCGTGCAATAGAGACCATGAAGGTATTACTTGGTTAAAGGGTTGGTAAAAACATGTTTGTGCTATCATGTTCCAGGTGAGCCTGTTGACGTTAATCCTTTAGATCCACACTTGCATGGACCGCATATTAGGCTTGTGTAAGTAGTTTGCATTATTTCTCAATCTAAGTTCCAAATTTTAAAATGTGATTATTTTTAGCCATAATTTGCAAGTGTTCAAGTATTTTTTGGAAAATATTGGAATTTTATAATGGATGCTAAGAAACGTCATTTACAAATGAGTTATAAGGTTGATACCATTACACACATACTGAATTTGCTAATATATGACCAACCTTGCATACTTAAACTAACATCATTGGAAATCCTTGATAAAAAGGTCATCTTTAATTCCTATGCCTCTATTCTAAATCAACTGAAATTTACTACTTTGAGTCAATCATTTCGCAGGTATGAAAATCGGCAAGAAAATGAATTATTATCGTTATGTGAAGGGCACGGACTCCCATTTGGTGACCGTAATGGTAACTTTCTAAGTTCTTCATTTTTGGGTCATATTTAAGTTTTAGGTGTAAATTTCGCGACTTAATGCTTAATTTGATGTTGGGTTGGTCGTTTGGTGGTATTCATATGGATTATTGGTTATTTGAGTTGGTGATTATGATTTATCGAAGTTTGTATGTGTTTTTTTAAGGTGAAATGATATGAAAAATGGAAATTACAAGATTCTCCTTCGTAATGTCGTGTGTGTTAATTGCCCGAAGAAAAAGAAAACATGAAACTGAAAATAATAAACCCCTTTTATAAGCACTAAATATCTGCATTTTGTGTGCCTAGTAACGTGGAATGAAGGATCCAACAGTTAGTTACGTGGTTCCATGTTTAAGGGGCTTATTGTTGTTGTTGCAGTGTTTGTGTAGGGTGGCGGGACAAGTTGTTACATGTTTTGGAATCGTGGCCTGATCTCTTTTGCTTTTTTAATGGATTGAGTTTATGTTTGCAGACCTGAAATAGGAAAGGAGAAAGTAGGAAAACTTGATGTAAGCTCGGGCAGTGAGTGGTATAGCGGATGGAATTGCATGAGGAAGTTGAGTAACGAAGGAATCGTTGTAAAGTGTAGCTGCCCTGCAAAGTAAGATATTACAGCTTGAATTCAGAGTAACATGTTCTTATTTTCGAATAGATAAAAACAGTGTCGCACGTTAAAGGTTGGAGCTGCTACCTTTTACTGTTTCAGGAAGTGGAGAAGTTCAGGTGAATTCATTGTTTCAGATGATAGCGTACATGCTTTTAGATATGTAATAACATTTTAGTCTTCGATTTTGCAGGTAACAGAGGCGAGATGAGATATATAGGTTGTACTAATATTGTTGACACTTCAAGAATCCATGCCAGAAAAAGATCCTAAAAACGTCAAATGGATATGAAAACAGCTAAGAGCAGGTTAACCGCTAAACTTTCCAACTCGAAAAACACATGTATACACTATAGTATGTAATTTTCAGTGTTGAATGTATGGTTGTAAATTTTTCTTAAAACTTCTTCAGTTTGTCACATTCCTGTTATTAATATATCTGAAAATGTGATTTGAATGGTGTTGCCCCAAGAACAAAAATGAAATAGCAGCGGTTTACCGCACCCATACATGCAGCATATACGGTATGCACCTTCACCCTAGGTTTCATCACTTTCAAATTTGCGTTGATTAATCTTCTTTTACTTTGACTTTTAATTTTGAGGCTGCTGAGAAGGACAGACTGAGTGTCATATTTAAAGAGAAGGCAGAAAGATTCCTCCTAAAAAAGAAAGTATCGGTCTAATCAATGTTTAAAGTTTATGGATGAAGAAATTTCTGCCCTTGAATAAGATATGGGGTTCATACTTAAAAGTTATAACTTCGGGTGATTTTTTTCCTACTTAGATTTGTTTAGCTAGTACTTTTGATCACTTTTTTTTCTGATGATTAGTAACTATTACAGAGACATTTGTTGTCAGCCTATGAAGTTGAGGCACACAATGAAACCTCAAAGGACGTAATAGACGGTCTTCTTGATTGTGAACCTAACAAGTAATTAACCTTCGGTAAGTAGCAGCACTTCCTAGCGTAACCTGAGCAGTAGGCAAGTCTTATTTCGCTGAAGATGTTGAGTTCAACATCCTAATAATTGGCAAGCCGCAAAAGAATTGCAGATCTCATATTGATGTAAGTTAAGCTGTATGCTTAGGTATGCTTACTGTAGCATTTGTTACTGATATAATTTTCATCAGTGGAATTTACGATTTTTCATTTCCATTTGCAGTTAAGACCAAAGGGAGCTGCTCTTGAGAATCTGGCACCCAAGTAAGAATGCAAGCATCCAAGAGCCTCCGGTCTTTCATCTTCAGAACCTCCACCAAGAGGCTTTTCGAGTGGACTGAGCGAGCTTCTTTTGAAATTTCTGCACATTAATGTAAATATTTTCCAACGTTGATGGTATAGGCTGTGTCGTTATTGTTAAGTAAGGTATGATGGAGCAAATTAGTAGCTTCTTGGAGTGTAGTTTCAGCTATGGAGACCTGTACATGTTTACATTCATATATGGCCTGGAATTAGCATATGCAAAACATAATCCTTTAAAAGACGTTAAATAACTTAAATTGCACTTACATTTACATAAACCATATCCCGACCCAACTATCATTATACGAATGTCACACCAAACATATGACGAAATACATACATCATAAAAAAATAGAAGCAAGAAAACCGCAGCAACGCGCGAGTACACCACCTCGTTCACATCTACAAATGTGGATAAATATTGTGCTTTCTTTACACACTAAAATGTGTAAAGTATATTTAATTTTGTAACACATTCAACCGTAAAAAAAAAAATTTGATAAGGCAAGTAGGTGTGGATTCACACTTTAAAGTGTGGAAATTTATTAAGAAGTTTAGAAATAAGTTTGACACATGCAAAAGTTTTAACTTTTTTAGATTAACACGTGTCACTCCATAACGAATTTATCTTCCCTTCTTTGTCCATGTTGAAACTTAAGGGTGCGTTTGTTATGGGTTTCATACTGATTAAAGGTATTTGTTTAGCGGACCCATGAATGAAATAGGTATATCATGGCCATATCTCATTAACCACCGATTTGGTGTATATAAATCCATTTCGTGGGTCCTTCTTTTCCCATTCAAAATTCAAATATCTATATCTTCTTTATATCATATTTTATCATCCAAACATAAAGACAAGGTAAGGTAAGAGCGGATAACACGTTATTGGTATCTGCCATCGTCGCCACATCATCTCATAATAACACACCAATAACTAAAACACTCATTTATCATAACACACCACCAACATGCTATTGGGTCTAACTTTTATTCATTTTATTTTATTTAAAAACAAACAAATTTATTAAATAAACTAAAATTACAACACAAATAAAAAAAGAATTTCACATTTAAGTTGAGCCAAAATATTTTGCTCGGATCGCGTTTTTGATTTCTTCAATACCGACTACATCTTCCGGACGCATCCCGTTAGTGTCAATACCAATAAACTTAAGTGCTTTCGCTTTTGTCCAACCATGAGGTATGACAACAGTTTTTTTTTTTTTTTTTTTTTTTTTTTTTTCGGTTTTTCCGACGAAGAAGATGATGAATAAGAAGATAGTAACATATTGTTGGTGTTTTGTTATGACATTTTTAGTTTAAAAATAATGTGTGTGTTAAAATGTGCATTTATAATGGGTAATGAAATTTGAATTTTTATTTTGAAATTTGAATTATAACAAGTACGATGTATAAAACAAATACAATACAAATAAATAACCACATTTTATTTAAACATACGATACGAAAAAAAACATACGAACTAAAATACAATACGATATGAAATACATAAACATAGATTAATCTGAATATTCTGCGCATGCATAATCATATTCAAGATACTTCCCAAATTCCAACCTGAACAAATCATCATGAGCTTCTTCTTGCTTAAATAACTCATCCAACTCTTGTTGATGCCTTGCATTTCTGTATCAACCCTTGCTTGCTTTTCCTCTTCCTCTATTTCTCGTATAAATTGATAATGATGTCTCGTAGTAAATCCATGCTCATCAACTGCTTCATCTTCATCTACCCTAAGTTGATGGAGCTGCTGTGAAACCAAACCACCCATAGTGTTTTCCTTATGCATTCAACAGATTTTGTGACTTATGTTATCTTGTATTTGTTACACACGTCTCCCCAACGTTTTTTAATCTCGTAATCTTTCCAACCTTCATCGGCTAAAAATTTGTCAATGACATCACGTCTTTCAGACGAAATGTCTTTGCAATTAGCGTATTGTTTCCTCAAATCCTCCTTCGAGGTTCTTGCTTGGCTAAACATCTTGGACAACTTGTAAACTTTTTCCTTGCGAATGTTATCGCCGTCAATCAGTTTTTGAACGCCATCCATTACTTCTTCGACAGTGTGTGGGAGATTACAAGCCATATTTTTGGAAAGAAAAAGTGTATTAAAGTTGTGATTTGGGTTAAATGTATGTAATTTGTTTAATTAAAAATGAGGTATTTATAGATGAAAATCGGTGTTTCAAAATTTATTACCGTTACATATTTCAATATATTACCTAGTGGTAGCAATTTCTAAACCGACACAAAAATTAACAGGTTCGGGTTGAGTGTAATTAGATTTCGGGTCGACCCATCTAACACGTTTATTATACAGGTCAGGTTCGGGTTGGGAATAAATTAAGCGGGTCGACCCGCTAACCCGTTATGATTTTTTTCTTAAATTAAAATTTATTTATATTTTATTATACGGGTTAAATGGGTTAAATGGGTCGATCCACAAACCCATTTAACCTATTTAACTCATTTAATGTGCAAACTTTAGTATATAAACGAGTTACATGGGTCAATCCGAAACCCATTTAATCTATTAAACCGGTGTAACCTATTTGACCAGCCAACCCAAGTATATATATGGTTTATAATTGGAGCTCCTTATCTTAACTTTTGGTGTTTAGGAGTTAGGCTTGGAGTTTGTTAAGAAGTGACATATGTCATCTCATGATTGGAGCTCCTTATCTTAATTTTATATGCATTATAATATACTAGTCGGATACCCGCGCACAGCGGCGGCGATAAGTATAATTATATGTGTTTGCTTACCCGTTTAGTGAATTCGTTTCACAACACTTCGAATGTATATGTGTTACTTGTATGTGTTTGTTTAGGCTACCCGTAGCTTTCCGTTATATCATTATTCCGCATATAAAATACTCTCGCAATCTCTTACATGTCAAACACTTCACAAAATATATTTGACGAATCAAGATTGTATTGATTGAAATAAAGGTTAAAGTTGTAAAATTTGAATTAAAATAAAATAAACCCACTAAAAATATAAAACTAAAAACTCATAAATATATATCAAAATGGATGTTGAATTAAAGAGCATAAAATTTTAGAAAATATGGTGAAATTAGATTATAAAAAAATAAATAGATAAAAGATATTTCAATTTGAAAATAAAGATGAATTTTAATTGGTAGTGACACACGTCACTTTATAATTGAGCTCGTTGTCTTACTTTTTAGTGGTTAGGAGTTAGAACTTGGGTTTGTTAAGAATTGATACATGTCATCTCATGATTCAGCTCCTTATCTTAATTTTTGATTAGGAGTTAGGCTTGGAATGAGGTTTGGCTTTTAAATCATTATATAGTAGTATAGATATAGATATAGATTAGGAGTTAGAACTTGGGTTTGTTAAGAATTGACATACGTCATCTCGTGATTGGAGCTCCTTATCTTAATTTTTGGTTAGGAGTTAGGCTTGGAATGAGGTTTGGCTTTTAAATCGCATTATATAGTAGTATAGATAAAAGATATTTCAATTTGAAAATAAAGATGAATTTTAATTGAGAAGTGGCATATCCACTTTATAATTGGAGCTCATTATCTTACTTTTTAGTGGTTAGGAGTTAGAACTTTGGAGTTTGTTAAGAATTGACACATGTCATCTCATGATTCGAGCTCCTTATCTTAATTTTGATTAGGAGTTAGGCTTGGAATGAGGTTTGGCTTTTAAATCGTTATATAGTAGTATAGATATAGATATAGATATAGATTAGGAGTTAGAACTTGGAGTTTGTTAAGAATTGACACGTATAAATTATCGTGATTGGAGCTCCTTATCTTAATTTTTGGTTAGGAGTTAGAGCTTTGGAATGAGGTTTGGGCTTTTAAATCGTTATATAGTAGTATAGATTTCATAATAAGCAAGTAAAAAGTGTTTCTAAATTTAGAAGGCATTATAAAGGCCTAAATAAAGTAGTATGGATTTTCGTTCTACCCTTACCAAATCATTCCTGGCTTCCCCAATTCTCTAAAAAAAAATACATAAACCCTAATTTGCCATTAATCCCAAATCGTTGCGATCGAAGTAAATTAGTCCCAAAAATTCGACAACGGCCGTCAATTATTACTCTTTCAAGTGATTTTTTCTGTTGTTTCTGGTCTGTATATGCATTCAATCAGTGTTTATTGATTGTATCAATTGCTTTTGAATCAGGTAACATATTGTCATGATATATTTGCTTTATGAACTTGATTTTTAACATTCTTCATATACATTTATGTGCATTCTCACTTATGGTTAGGGTTTGAGATTTAGGTCAAATTCGTTGATGGCGAGTTCGTTAAACGCTTCCGAGGAACCGATACCGACATCGACGGTGTTAATTTCGATATCGAGAAACATAGCGGGTAGGTTTATAGGTGAAAATGTTGCGTTTCATAAGTGCATATCTGCTCTTCTATTTGCTTTGAGTGTCTGTTATATTATGTTTCAACATGGGAAAAATGATTGAAGAATTGGAGGTGAAGTTGAGGAATCAACTTGACCTGGTATACCACTTTTATCCATTGTCATCTTCAGTTTACATACCGCTAAAAGTTCCATGCAGTGAAAGTTTATATTTACCGCTGATGTGGCAATTCCAGGTGTACTTTGGGAAGACAAAGGAGATGGTATGCACTTTCGTCCTCCTTCTGAGTTGCTATCTATGACCACCCCGAGGTTTTTTTTGGTATTCTGACGAAGGCACCAAAGGTTATATCACCGTGATAATTGGTATGCTTCAATTACATGTTTCAATTTATAGTCTTCAACTATGGGGATCCCCTAGTTTCCAAAATCTATACTTGTTTGCCCAATAATTGTGCTAAGTGTTATGGCTTGCCTTGCCTAAAATGTAGTCTAAAGTTTTCCTTCCGCCTAAAAAGTAAGTTATTTTTGGATTCTTTTTATTGGTTAATTCTTGATGTTATATTGATACATAATTCAGTTTGGTTGGTTTGTGGATTTTATCTGGTTTGTGAGATGGATGATTGCGTCTTTTGAATGTAGATAATTGTGATTCTTATTGTTTGCTAACTAGTGATTTTACAAAAATATTGTTTTTACTTTGGATGTTAAGATAGATGTCTGCAAGCGATAGCAGAATTTGATGAATGAGGCGAAACTCTGTAATTTTGTTATGATCTGACAAAAAATCGTTTTTACAAATTTTAAAAGGGCAAATGCATAAAAATGTATCCATCTTAGGTCCAATTTCAATTAAAGGTACTATTCCTTTTTTTTTTTCTTTTCAATTTAAGGTACTTACTTTTTTTTGGCCAATTTAGGTTTTTTTCTAACTTCCGTTAACTATTTTGTTAGTAAATTACATGTTTGGTCCTTGAGTTTGTATAGGCATTTCATGTTTGGTCCATTTTCGTCCGTTTTCATACGTTTTCGTTTGTTTTTACACGTTTTTGTCCGTTTTAACACATTTTCATTCGCTTTTTGCACGTTTTCGTCTGTTTTTACACGTTTTCGTACGTTTCCGTCTGTTTTAACACGTTTCCGTCCGTTTTTACACGTTTCCGTCTCGGTTTACGTTTAGTCCGTTTTAGACGTTCGTCCGTTGTACACGTTTTAAATACATTTTTGATGTTTCGTTCGTTTTGCGTGTTCGTCCGTTTTACACGCTGTTTTTACACATTTTAAATGTTTTGCGTTTCACTTTGTTTTACGTTTTCGTCCGTTTTGCGTTTCCATCCATTTTACGTTTCGTATGTTTCGACGTTTCCATCTGTTTCTACATGTAAAGCGGACGGCGTGTAAAATTGACGGAAACATGTAAAACAGACGAAAACGTAAAACGATGTAAACGATAAAACGGATTGAAACGTAAAGCGGACTGAAACGTAAAAAGAACGAAAACGTGGAAAACGAGCAACTTATGCAAACGTATGAAAGCGGACTAAAATGAACCAAACATGAAATGCCTGTACAAACTCAAGGACTAAACATGTAATTTACTAACTAAATGGTTAACGGAAGTTAGAAAAAAATCCTAAATCGGCAAAAGAAAAAAAAGTCGGATACCTTAAATTGAGAAAAAAAAAGAGTAATACTTTTAATTTAAATTGGACATAATGGGTACCTTTTTATGCAACTTGCCCATTTTAAAATGAATGTATGCAGAAAGTAACAGTATCTGATAATCGAGGCAAATTTTTGTGATTAGTTTCAAAAATTGTGTTTAGTTTCAAGTTTTTGTGCGAATTGGTTGAAAATTGGGAGTCTTATCGAATTTGAATATGTCCATTACAGGGCTTACAAGAACAATGGTTGCCTAATTGTTTCATGCAATGGAGGACTTGATCAAATGCGGGAGCACGAGCATCGAGTAAGGACTTGATCGGATGCTAGAGAAACGAAGGACCAATTAATAGTTCAATGTAATTGAAATCTTGTATTTGGTTGTTAAACTCAAAGATATTTAGTCTCAAGTTGAATCCGGTTTATACGATGTAATCGAGTCCTTTGTTATATGCAGTGAATTAACTATGATGTTGAGATTTAAAATTTTTATTTGTTTAGTTTTATATAATTTGTAGAAATACGGATATAGAAATCTGGGTATACAATTTTTGGTCAATAGCTCTATAGAATTTGTCACATTTTTAAGTGTGAACTTTCCTAATTTACCTTTGTTGGTTTGTTCACACTTTCAAGTGCGGAGTTTTCATAAATGTCCACACTTTAAACCGTGTAGTTTCTTCCTATTTGTTCACACTTGAAAGCGTGACTTCAATTTTTGCTCACAGTTTGCAATGTGAAGCTTCTTCACTCATGTTCACAACTATGTGACAAAAAGAAATATTTCTCCACACTAACTTGTGTGAATAGTTTATATATATACTCGCTAAAATAAGTGTGGCGATTCACAATAATTTTGTAACACTAGATATCCTCACACAAGAGTAAAGTGTGGAGTATATAATTGTCCACACTTTTATGCATGATGATGTGGCTAATAAAATGTGTAAAATGGCATGCTTTTTTGTAGTGACACTGGAATAATATTGAGATAGTTAGAAATATATGTTGTAGTATCATGCTGATATTATGCCGGTCGCCGGGAATTATCTAGTCAATGACATAAAAAATGATCATCATTGAATACTTGTACCAGTTATAATGATTGAACTGGTTTGAAGCAAAATAAAATGACCAATGTAAACACTGAGGTATATATACAGGTCCCTATTGCATGTCATTATCTCTCGATGAAATATGTAAACTTTTCTTTCTTGTTAACATATCCTTTAAGCAAATGACATATGATGCAAACATAATGAGACTTCATTCCACAACAGTAGCATTTTCCTATGACAGCGGAAGGTGTGATTCCGCATGCTTTACATGATGTTCCGCAAAATTAGGGGTTGTTTGGATTGCTAATGAAAACTGCTTTATTTCATAATTGCCTTTTTATATAAGTTATTTTAAACTAGAAGGGTACCCGCGCAATGCGGCGGCGGGTACCTGATGACTATTTTGTAGCGAACAAATGTTTTGAGGTGGTGATGTGATGAGATGGTGGTGACAGTGGCGGCGATAAGTATAGTTATATGTGTTTGCTTACCCGTTTAGTGAATTCGTTTCACAACACTTCGAATGTATATGTGTTAGTTGTAAGTGTTTGTTTGGGTTACCGTAACTTTCACG